>BLAL01000053.1:1802500-1954759 GCA_015698045.1 Rhizophagus clarus | reverse complement strand
TAGCATTGAAAATATATATAATTTTTTTTGGAATTACCGTAAGTTTACGCAATATTGTTATACCGGTATTTATTTATCTTATTTAATATATTACTTATTAATTTATTTTAAGTAATGTAAATATCTATCAAGCACAGTGCCGATAGATTACATCATCTCGATTTAGGTCTTTTCCATTATCAAATCGATTATACGAAGAAAACTTTAGAGGACAATGCGGAAAATCTTTAGTAGATGAAATAGATCATCGATTAGCCAAAATACCAAGATTTCCCGGGTGAAGATCTTTACAAATGGATACAAACATTAGCCAGACTAACAGCCGATGAATATCGCAATCTTGATGAAATAATGATTTTTGTGGTGGATAATTTATATGAAAATAATGAGAATATTGAAAATTTTGTAAAGAATGAAGATCTGACAAACTTTACGAAGCTTGGAATGAAATGTATGCAATTAGTCGATATGAAAATTTTAAAGAAAGTGATTTGATCAAATTTCAGGAATCGATAAATGAAGGTCTCAAATGTTCGTCAAAACTCTCCAACATATGTCCCCCTCGGGACTGGAAATTACCAAAACTGCTTCGTGGGTATACCATATAGTTGATTCGATTCGATCTTTTGGTGCAGTTAATGGATACACTACGGAGACTTACGAAAGTCTTCACAAAGAATATGTCAAAAATCCATACCGATTAAGTAATAAAAAAAATATAGAGATACAATTAATGCAAAAGTAAGTATTATAAAATTACGTACTTATACAATGAAGATTTTTAATTGATTAAATTTTTTTATAGATTCGACGGCGAATCAATAATAAATATAACCCATCGAACACCAAATTAGCAATCACCCCCCGTACATTTAAATTCGCGGCTAAACATTTTGAATTTTTGCTAAAAGATGCGCACGATTTCTTTGTAGAACAGGCGGAAAATTCTAATATAGATAACAGAATGAAATCTGGGTTTGAAAATTTTTTCTGAATGTTTAAATCTGTATATAGATCACGAAAATATTGCAGATAAAGGCAAAATGACTATATACGGATCAGTTATAATAGAAAATGGTGCAATAATACGTGCAACTAATAGTTTATTACACCAAACCTTGGTTTAGTATGTGTCGATTCGCATGGACTCTGATGAATTATTTGATTATGCTTCTGATCAAGGCATTTGTTATGGGCAGGTAATTATTTAATTTATTGGTACAAATTATTTAAATGACGTACTAAATTAAAATATTTTTGAAGATTTTGTTAATAGCAAGGATAGATTTTTGAAGATCCGTTAAATCTCGCATTAATTCAATTGGTATGACTTCAAATCTAAAAGTCATCCAATATTTTATGGATGCCCTTTACTAGAACTTACAGAAATCTATAATTTTATCGATATTGAGGCTATACAAAATATTGTACATATAGTACCCCGGTTTGATAAGTCAAATGAATATTTTGTAAACAAATATATATTTTAAATTTAGTTATAACGACAAATAAATATTGAAATAAATTTTTAGCCGTCATAATGGTGGTCATGGTAAAGAAGAAAAAAAAATAATAATAATAATTGAATAATATATTAGAGAACCCTTTTCAATAATATAATAATTATTTTTTCATAAGCAAATAGTAAACAACTCCATTATTATAAAATAATATATATTTAATAAGTGATTTATAAAAAAGAGATTTATTTATTTATTTATTATGTTATCATATAAATGTATGTAAAAAAATTTTTTTAACTCTATATGCAAGAAATAATTAAAAATTTAAAACATATTATAATTAACTGGTACTTGTTCGCTATCAATAATTATATTGATACCCAAGTTGCACGACGAGGACGTCAGTACCAACGCAACCCAAAAAATAATTACAAATAACTATCAGTTATACAACGCCTTATCCAGGAGGGCCGAATAGAGAAGGACGTTCACAGTAGGCCGTCCTTCGTATATCAGGTCTGGGTACCTGACTGAAAACTTTCGCAAACTGTGGCCACGAAGTGCTTCCAGTTCTCTATTCTACCAGTTGTATAACGCTGTTAGGATGACCATTATTCATAATTAATCGAGAAAAGAATAATTTTTTTGATATATTTATATAAATTATTTTTTACAATGATGTGAATTCTAGCATTAAAAATTCGTGATTTATTAACAAATTTAGAAATTGACCCAATTTCAAGATTATCAATCAACTTACACATATTATAGCCGTATAAATAAACCGCCCCTGCATCCGGCTACAACTAATGAAATTTTTAATATGACCTCTCCCTCGAGAAAAAAAAATCGTACAATATATTTTAGTCGCAAAGTGCATCGCCAACAGCAAGGACAACAATCGGTAATTATCAATGACATAATAAAATATAATATAATTATTGTTAAATTAACTTAAATTAATTTCATTAGAAACAAAATCAGAATTTGGACGAAGCCCTTGCTAACTTAATTAATAACGTGTATATTAGTAATCAGGATAATAATTTCATACCAAGAGAATGGTATGAAAAATTATGGAAAGACTTTCAAGCTCTTGAAAGGAATTATGATAATTTAAATATTAGATTTAAATTTGGGTTGGGTCTATGGAGATTAGTTTTAATTTTTACATTATTATGTTTTCTAGTATTTTTTATAAATAAATTCTTTTTATGATAAAGAAACTTTACATTGAATTATACACTGCAATTTAGCCTTTGGTTCCGGTCCGGAATCAGTGTAAAGTTTAATAAAATTACACGGGCGTGGCCAATGATATAATTATTGTTCAGTCATTAATTCCTTAATTAATGTATGTTCCGTTTAGCTCATTAAACTGCATGACGATTGCGATGATATTCTATAGGGCTGATATTTCCCACGATAGAGCTAAATTCTCATCACGAAAATACCTTCCAAATATTTTTATTTCAAAAAAAAAAAATTAACATTGGTAGTAGTATCATTATATAATCTAAACCTAGGGTTTTTTATAATATTTATTGAAAGAATACAAAGAAAGAATACAAAGAAAATAAAAATCAAAAACATTATTGATTATTTTTGATTATTTTCCCATTTAAAGTATTCATCCAAACTTTTGAATGAAGGTTGTGACGAAGATTGAGACTGTGATGATGATGACGACGACGATGATGATTGCTGTGCGTGCTGTGCGTAAAGTTTCAGTTCAAGATCATAATTTCTTTTCTTTTGAATTTCGATTTGTTTTGCGTACACGTCTATCCATTTTAATAAGTTTTCATTTTCCCGACACAATTGATTCATTCGTTCAATTGCTTTCTCTTTTGATGCTTCAACATCTTTCTTATAATCGATAAGTTGTATTTGAACATCACCGATTTCAATTTCTTTCCGTAATTTATGACGTTGTCGTCTTTTAAGCTGCCGTTTACGAGATGTTTTTCTGGAAAACAAGGATGGTTTGCCCATTTTTTTAAAAATCAAAAATTTAAAAGTTTTTTTTTTTAAAAAAAATAATGGAAATTTATTAGTCGTGGTAGTGTCGTGGTCAGAAAATAATTTTAGAAATTATCCAGCTGAATAACAGCCGAAATTAGTCAGGTCCTTCTCCAAACATATGGCATTGTAACTAGTGTAACTAGTAATGTGTACACGTGCACATTGTGCACATGAATTTTATACAGACCAGAATCCTACTTAATTATCAGAATTTAAAAAAGGAATTGTAACAATGTAATTCTTTTTTTCTGATGATTCCGGATAGATAGATATCTAATAAATTCTTTGAGACTCCTGATGGAACCGTAAAAAATTTATTGATTTATATCTAATTAAAGTATATATATTAATTCTTTGTGATCATTTTTGAAGACTTGTAGTCTTGTAGAAGAAGAAATATATTATATATGGTAATGTGTAATGTTTTATTACATATGTCCACAAAACTGTATAAATTTGGTAACCAATTTATTGAAGTAATAAATAAGTACAGATAGATGCGTAGGTATATGCAGGTTCATTTATACTTTGTTATAATTCTTTATACTTTTTTTTTCTCTCTTCATGATATTAGTTTCACCTTCAAATAAAATATATTAATTATGCTGGTCTGAAGCGGTGTCTCGTAATTCCTTAACATGTAATTTATTTTAATTACGTTGATTGATCAATGAATTATTTTTCCGCGCAATTTCAAAAATAGAAACCATTGTACTGGATGTGCTCTCCTGCGTAATTCCAAAGATAGAAACTATTGTACTGTTAATTATTTCCCTGCGTATCCAAAATCGGATGTAATTTAATTTGATCACTTTGATTTAACAATGAATTATTTTCCGCGCTCTTAATCATTTTCTTGCGTAATTCCAAAAATAGAAATCATTGTACTGGATTTATTTTAATTTACGTATATGCAAAGAAAGATGCGGGAGATCAATGATCTGGTTTTTAGCGATAAGAACATTTACATCGCTCATTAAATCAATTTATTTAGTCCACGTTTATACATCAAATTAATTGAGATTTGACAATTATCTATAAACTATACATTGTAAAATATAACATAAATGCATAATTATAAAATATCTAAAAATAAAAACTTGAGAGTTCAAAAAATATAAATATAAGTTATTTCTCTTGGAAATCATGTATCAAGCAATAATCATTTGTTGCTACCATTTTGTGAATAAAACATAAATTTACTCTTTATCTTCTTCATCAAAAATGTCTCAATCATCAATTGTATCATCAAAAAGAAAAAGGAAGCATGAGTCTTACAATTTAGATGAAAGGCTTCATGAACAATTTAATTGGGACGAGGATTCATTCGACAATAAAAAAATAAAATTAGATACATTGAATGATAGAAAAGAACTATTTAACAAACGCGCTTCTTTTACAAACTTAGTGTCCTCTGCGTCCCTAATATTACCACCCGAAGTTGATACGGTGGTAATTACAAAGGACAAATTTGTTGTGGAATGGATTCAAAATCCAGACACAATAACTAAAATTCCCCCAACTCAAGTGAAACAGGTATTGTACGAGGATGATAGAATTGAACTTGGGAATGAAATTCATCAGAATTCTTTTAAGATTCCAGTTTATTATTGTAATTCAGTCACTCCAAATAATATAATTAAGAAAATAAATGAAGAGAAGCGAATGCTCATTAACTCACAAATTAATGATGCAGAAACATCCTTATCGTCTGCCCAAATTGAGAGTTACTCAGAAATAACAAAAAAATCGCTCAAAAAAACAGCTAGTAAGAAATCCGTAAATGAAAAGTTAAATAGTTCAATACAGGCAATAAATGAAAGTCTTCAATACTTTCATTACCTTCCTCCAAAAGATGTCCCTGTGCGGGACAAAAAAATTGTAAGTGTTTTATTATTATTTTTATATCAAAACAGAATAAATCAATTAAATATTAATATTTTTTTAAGAACCTGAATCGTTACGAATGGAGTGCAAAAATTTGCGAGTATTTAAAGCTAAAAGCAGAGGATGAACATGATGAGAAATTAGAAGAATGGGGAAATCTCGCCACGAAAAAAGAGCATCATATTTCGACTATCGATTCAGTTTATGATAAACCAAATACAAGTTACTTTGAACAATATGTTGATTATATTGCAACTGAACATGAAGAGGTGCCCGATTACCTCATTCCGTTGAATCCTCCTCCAGCACCAATGCTCATCCAAGATAAACATGATGCCAACTTTATGCGGCATTTTGAGGCTGCTACAGATTATATTTTGTATGCAGCCACAGCCTGCACAAGATTAAGGGTCAGCGAGGAAATTGCTCGCAGATCAAGATTAAGATGGTATAGTGTTTTAGCAGATCTTTACGACCGTTATAAACAAGTTGTAGACAAAATACCTTCCTTAAAAGATGATGATAAGAGGGTTAAGGAAGCCTCAGAATTGGAAGGGAAAAAAAAAGATAAATTAAGAAGAAAGGCACTCGCAAAGGAAGTGATGGCGGGCCGAAGGATCAACAAAATCTTAAATGCCCTGAAAGGGCAGTGGAATGTGATAGAATTACATGATTTTATCACAAGAGAATTCCTAATAAATAATGATACAGATTTTTTTGATAAACTAACAAAAGGAATTCAGTGGCCGACAAAGGAATTCGACCTACATTATAGGCGAGTTCCTAATTCGGGATCCTCGTTTCAATTTGCTTTAAAGGAGGATGATGATAATTATGAAAAGTCAGAGGATCACGAAAATAACGAAGAAGAGGATGATAATGAGGATGGAAAAGCACCAGATGGAGATGCAGCACAAGCACCAGTCGAGGATAATGGTGGAAATCACGATGATGACGAGGATGATGACGAGATGGATATTGACAGAAAAAAGGATGGTGATTATGAAAAATCAGAGGATCACGAAAATAACGAAAAAGAGGATGATAATGAGGATGGAGATGCAGCACCAGCACCAGATGCAGCACCGGAGATGGCCAGCAGTTAATTTGATTTTTTCATAATAGAATTTAGTTTATTTTTACGAGAGTTTTTTTTATTTCCTATTTTATCAGATTTATAAAAAAACATTATCTGTTCGTAATAAATAAATAAAAATATATACGGTATATTATATGTATATGTCAAAAACATGTTTTAAGATAGTGTGAATTGATTCAACTTATTATGTTTTTCTTTAAATATCGTTCATTTGAAAAGCTCTGGTAAAATGCGTGTTCTTTTGCTCTAAACAACCTTTCACATGGCTGGCATTGCCAAATAACGTTTTTTTTTGAATAATTTAATAAAAAGAATAATTGTTTTTTAAATTACAATACATGAAAGGCACAGAATGCTTTTATAAAAGATGCTTGACAAATCATTTTTAATAATGTCAGAATTTCCAGAAAAAGTAGTTTACATATTTTCTTATTGAGCTAAATGAGCAAAATATTGCAGATTCGTTCTTATCTGTTATAATTTTAAATATAATGTACAGATATCACAGGAATTTATGTGTCGTTGTTGTTGTCGTGCCCATGCAGTTTTATTAAATTTTACGCTGATTCCGGACTGGAACCAAAGAACCAAAGGCTTACATTAATTACATTAATTAAAAGAAGATATTACAGGATTGCTGAACAATATGTCATTATGTGTTATTGTTGTCGCGCCCGAGTAATTTTATTAAATTTTACGCTGATTCCGGACCGGAACCAAAGGCTTACATTAATTACATTAATTAAAAGAAGATATTACAGGAATTAATTGCTGAACAATATGTCATTATGTGTCATTTTGTCGCGCCCATGTAATTTCTTTGTAATGTTCAATAAATATAATAATATTGAAAAAAACCAGGTCCTTCTAGATTATATAATGATACTACTACCAATTACCAAAGTTAATTTTTTTTTGAAATAAAAATATTTAGACATTTTACGTGGGGAGAATTTAGCCCTATCGTGGGACATGGGAAATGTCATCCCTATAGAAAGTCTTCACAATCATCATGCGGTAGAAATTGAACTTAAGACCTGCAGATATGCAGATTCCGTGCAAAGAACAACTACACCACATAATTGTAGTTAGAAAAAAGATTTTATTGATAATTTTAAGTCTATAAAAATTTTAATAATTTTCAATTTTATATACTAAGATCTAAATTTTTTTGTATACGTTTCCGCTACTATATTGTACTGTACATTGTAGGTGGTGCACAAATTTCCGCACATGACCATAATTTTGTGTGCGCTTTATGCTTGGTAAGATTAATGAAAATTTAGTTGTTAATAAAAATCAAATTTATATCTCTTTGAATTTTTAGAGTTTTAGCAGATATCGCTGCAAATCGACATCATAAATGTTATATCGTATCATATATATATTAATTTAACATCGTTCAAATTTTCAAAGTTTCTTAATTATATAAATATCAGTAATTATTAAATTTGTGTCAGTTTTAAAATTAACCAATAAAATCACATTAATCTTTATGCATGATGTAATATACTAAATTAACCAATCAAAATTCGATTTGTTTACATGCATGTGATATCTAAAAATAGCTAAAAATCGTGTTTATTTAATGCGTGATTTTTTTTTGCTTATTTTCAAAAATACGCTTCTCTCTTAAATATTATACTTGTCTTATATATTAACACTTTACGGTATTTTCTTTTCTCTTTTATCCAAGTATACTTTACTTATCTTTTATCCAAGTATACTTATCTTTTACAATATTAACAATACTTTGGTATTTTAGTTTATATATTCGATATAACCACCAACACGAAGACCGTTTGCCAAAAAACGTATAAGACAAAAAAACTACTTTTAAATAAATAGTGAAGCCATTAAGCAGGTATGAAAATGGGATATACGCATATTTTTCGTATTTTTTTGGACTCTACCATATTCGTAAAGTCTACTGGTTCTGTAGGAGGGATTGGTTATGTACTTTCTTTACAATAGGGTGTAGTTTGAGTCTTTCTTTGTTAGACTGTGGTATTACTTAAGGGAGTTAGAATGTATTCTCAAATGCTATGTTCAAATTGCTGAATATATTTGAAGCTTTCTTTTGTAATATTTGCTTAGCCCGGAGGAAAATGTTGTGAAATAGGGCTGGATATTTTATGACATTTTCTGCCGCCAATTACTTTGTCCGGGGTGGCGTCAGTCGTAGCAGCCAGCATTTTTTTTATAATATTATGGTTTTAAGAATTAGTAACACTTTCAAAATTTAAAGAGCTAACGTTAAAAATATTATCATTTTTATTTTTTCTCAAAATCCCGGAGATTACCTGCTCTAACCATTATCCCAAGGTTATGTATTAAATTTAAATTTTAAATATATTTTATAAAGAGTATATTATATTAATCATAATTGTTTTTTTTATATTTTTTTTAAAATTTACCCTTAGCGACTGGATCCTACTTACGTATAGAATAAAAGGAATAAAGATAGTATTTAATGTTTTCGTTATTCTTAACAATAATCTTTATTTTCTTTTATTATTAATAAGATTGTATTATTATTATTGATGTATAATAAATATTAATTTTTGTGATGTAATTTATGAAATTACTACGATATAGTTATTGATGATATCAAATAAATGTTATAATACTTTAGCGATGTTAATTCGATATTAATATGATATTTCTACGATATAGTTACGATGTCAAATAAATGTTATAATACTTTGGTAACGTTAATATGATATTTCAACATTTCGACCGTAATGTTTCGTAATACTTACGAGCACGTAATGCTACGGAACATTTCGATCGTAATGTTCCATAATACTTACGAGCACGTAATGCTACGGAACATTTTGACCGTAATGTTTCGTAATACTTACGAGCACGTAATGCTACGGAACATTTTGACCGTAATGTTTCGTAATGTTTACGAGCACGTAATGCTACGGAACATTATGGTCGAAATGTTTCGTAATACTTACAAGCACGTAATGCTACGGAACATTTCGATCGTAAGGTTCCGTAATACTTACGAGCACGTAATGCTATGGAACATTATGGTCGAAATGTTTCGTAATACTTACGAGCACGTAATGCTACAGAACATTTTGATCGTAATGTTTCGTAATGCTTACGAGCACGTAATGCTACGGAACATTATGGTCGAAATGTTTCGTAATACTTACAAGCACGTAATGCTACAGAACATTATGGTCGAAATGTTTCGTAATACTTACGAGCACGTAATGCTACGGAACATTATGGTCGAAATGTTTCGTAATACTTACGAGCACGTAATGCTACAGAACATTTTGACCGTAATGTTTCGTAATACTTACGAGCACGTAATGCTACGGAACATTATGGTCGAAATGTTTCGTAATACTTACGAGCACGTAATGCTACAGAACATTTTGACCGTAATGTTTCGTAATGCTTACGAGCACGTAATGCTACGGAACATTATGGTCGAAATGTTTCGTAATACTTACAAGCACGTAATGCTACGGAACATTATGGTCGAAATGTTTCATAATACTTACAAGCACGTAATGCTACGGAACATTATGGTCGAAATGTTTCGTAATACTTACGAGCACGTAATTTCATGATATATTTCGGCATATTTTTACGTAGGTTTATGGATCCCGTAAAATATACGGAATATTACATCGTAAAAATGCGTAAGGTTGTGAAAAACCGTAAACTTACGGAACATTATGCCGTGTTTAATTTCCTGATGTATGAACCTATTGGCAACAGAGTCCCAAAAATCATGGCGGCTTCTACCATTAATATTGTGGTAGGCACGATTTCTGTCTTAGCGTATGTCAACAAGCTCATCCATCATAGCCCAGTTTCAATGAATGTTATAGTGGGAATGACGTGAACGTGTGTGGTGAGGCATTATTAGATTAGATTTGATTTTTATAATTTGATTTTGAGATGAGTAAAAATTTGGGTAGAAAGAAGGTTGTAAAATGTCACTTTAAATAAAAATTTGAACAATACCTCTTTGGTTTGATTTTATTTCTCGTTTCAATTAAAATTTAATTTATTACACTTTTCATCATTAAACATATTAATTAAATCTCATGCGAATATGGATTATCTAAATATAAATATCATGATTAAATCAAAAAATAAAAAAAATCTTAGTTTGATTTCAGTTTCATTTCAATTAAAAATAATTGAAAATCATGTACATGTTTAATTGTTTTAAATATAAATATCAATATATCATATTTAAAAATAAAATAATTATATTCTGATTAAATATTTTGTGTACATTTCTTAAAAAAATTATAAAAAAAATCTTGTACATTGTACATGCATGCAATTACTAAATATCATCCTCTTGTAATAAATAAAAAATTACACAACACAAATTCAACACAAATTTAACAAATTTAACGAAATTTGGCCAAAATTAATAATTTTTTACCAGAATTATCAACACAAATTGAACACAAATTGAACGTCACAATTTATTTATATCATACCCACGTTGTTGATAATTAAATAAATAAATCTGCATGATATGATTGTGCATGATTGCATATACAGTATCGTATTTTCTGGCCAATCAAAATTAGGCTGATCCTTGCATGTGATTTAATCTGCACGCGTTTTTTATCCTATTTATTTTTTGTCTCTTTATTTCTTTATTTTTTTGTTCAATATTTTTCTTTTCTTTTTATTATTTCTTTATCCTTTTGTTCAATATTTTTTAATTATATACAGAATATTTACATATATTTCATAATTTATTGCTTTGCAGGTATAGAAATATTTGTTTATTAATACTAATTATTTCATTATTTTTTACTTCTTTTTTACTTTGTATCGTAATACTGATAATAATATACATGTTTCCTTTATTTCTTTTTACTTGTACTTTAATACTAACGATTGGTACTAACAATACTAATTATGTTTTTTTTACTTCTTTTACTTAATACTAACAACATGTTTATTTTTTATTTTGTCTTCTTTTTCTTTTATTTTTAGTTTATTCTTTACAGGTATAGAAATATTTGTTTATTAATACTAATTATTTTCATTTTCTTTTTACCTCTGTTACTTTGTGTCGTAATACTAATAATAATATCCATATTTCCTTTATTCCTTTTTACTTTTACTTCAATACTAACGATACTAACAATACTAATTATGTTTTTTTTACTCCTTTTACTTAATACCAACAACATGTTTATTTTTCCTCTTTCTTTTATTTTTAGTTTATTCTTTGCAGGTATAGAAATATTTGTTTATTAATACTAATTGTTTTAATACTAACACGTTTTTTACCCTAATTGTTACTTTATATCGTAATACTAACAATACTATCTACGTTTTCTTTTTTTCTTTTACTTGTACTTTAATACTAACGATAATATTCATGTTTCTACTGTTTCTTTAACTCTTTTTACTCTAATATTAACAACACTAACAATACTAACAATATTTCTTTTATCTTTATATCTAATACTAACGTTACTATAGCTATTTCTTTTCTTTTTACATCTAATTGTATTGTTACTCTTTCTTTTTTTACTTTTATATATTCTGTATATAATAATAAATACTTGTAATTTTTTATAATTTAATTCATATTATATCTAATAAAATATACATTATATAAACTTATAGTACAAAAATGAATTTTGAAACATTACAAAATATTTATGTAAAATTACGAAATATTGCGAATGCGTAAAATTATGGAATATTACGAACTGTAAAATTACGAAACTTTGTATATCATAATATTTTGAAATATTTTAAAAAGTTGCGAAATATTACGCAATAAAATTACACAATATTATGAACTGTAAAATTACGAAACTTTGCATATCGTAATATTTCGAAATATCTTAAAACGTTACAAAATATTATGCTTATGCAAACTTGCAGGCGGGTCTGAAAACTTACGAAATATTATGTAAAATTACGAAATATTGTGAATGCGTAAAATTACGGAATATTACAAACTGTAAAATTACGAAACTTTGTATTTCGAAATATTTTAAAAAGTTATGAAATATTACTCTTTCACAAACTTGTGGTGGGTCTGAAAACTTACAAAATATTATGATGCGTAATCTTGCGCAACTTTTCGCACTATAAAATTTCCTGATATCTTATTGCAAATATATGTATATAACAATACTATAGTTATGAGGTATATATACTGTGTAACTATTTTATTAGTATATAAATAGTTTAATTTAAACTTTTTTTTAAACTCTTTTTTATAAAAGCTTTTTTTTACATATAATTTTTTCAAAAAAAAATTCTATTATAAAATATTACAAAATATTTTATCTAAAAATAATCACATATTTTCAATTGAATAATTATTAACACTTGTAAAAGGAAAAATTCTCCCAAATACAATTATTAATACTAAAAAGTAAGTAAAAATAATAAATAAATGAAGAGCAAATGTCAATTATAATTATTCCTTGGAAAGTTAAAATAAAGATACTATTGAACTACAAGTTTCACAATTCCTTTGTAATATAATTTTACAAAATAATAATTATTATTCACAAAGTTTTTTAAAAAATACTTTATTTACAATTAGTAGATACTTGCAAAATATTAAACCAAATTAAAAGTACAATCTATATAATAATAAGGTTGATTTTTCTGATCTATACATATATTTTAATAGTCTTCTTAAGGATTTGAAAAAAAAGTATTGATAAAACAAAATTTATAAATAGATTATTAACAGATAAGATTCATTATATTATTTAACATGAAACTTTAAATTCTAATGTTCCTTTAGGTTTATTAAAATGAGTTTTCTTTTGAATTTGTATATTAAATGCATCAAGAAATGGTAAGCATATTAATTTGCTTACTTTCTAATTAGTTAATATTCCAAATAGAATTATTTTTAAAAAAGAACAATAAAAAATAATCAAGAAGAAATTAATGGCAAACAATTTGATTTAAATATTTTTTTTTCTCTTAATTCTACTAGAATTGCTGATTCAAATCATGATACTAAAAAATTCTTTTTTCTTCAACTTCAAAGAAAAAAATATCCATATTTTTATTTATTAGTTAGTTAAAGTGCTAATAGTATTTATTATTTTAGTATAGTATATTAATTTTTAATATTAATAATGTTATATTTATTAGCTATAGTTTAAGGAAAATAGTGTGCTGATATTATATAGATATCACCCAAATTATTTTAAGTAAATTCCAAATTAATTTGTATATTTTGATTGCCATAATTTTTAAATTCCAAATATATAAATTATAAAATTTATATATAATTTGTAAATTAATTTGGATTTATACATTTAGACTGTTATTATTTTTGGATGGCATCTATATACTGACAAGCAACTGGATGATTATATTATTCATTTAATATTTAAAAATATAATTGTTAAATATGAAATTGACATAAAAGAAAAAATATTTATAATTATTTTGAAAGAAAAACAAGTATTTTTGAATTGTTTAATCTTATAATTTTTGAAAATACCAATATGACAATTATTGAATATAATTCTGTTAATAGGTATCATACATATATTAAATTAAATAATAATTATAAAGAGAGATACTTTCTGAAATTGTTAATTGACTTGATGGACTTTCTTCATTACCAACTTTCAATATTATAATTGTAAGTTATTTTTTTATATTCTAATATATTGCTTAGATATATATCATATAATATAATATTAACAGTCAGTGGAAATGTCACAAGATTGGAAGAAAGTTTTTTTGTATTATGATATCACAATATTAATTATTGGTACAGTATGATCTTAAAGTCTATAGTATATATGTAAAATCTAAAGTTGGTCAAAGTTAATACAAATGGTTAAAATTAGCAATCTTTAAATCATAATTTTGGCCAAAATTTTCTTAATTCTGGCTAAATTCATAATGCTGGTCTAAATTTGGCTAAAATCAAAATTTTCAGGTTATAGATAATACTGTATTTACATAATGTAACATCATTTTTAACAATTATGAGCATGTTTGTCTAGTTCTTAAGAACATATTTATAAACAATAGAAAGTAAAAATTTCGCGCAATCTGGTTGAAGAAAGTTGCCTGTTATTAGCCTATTTTAACATAGTAAACTAATAAAATATTAAGAAAACTTTTTCAACCTTTTACTTTTGCTTATTTTTTTGAAATATTTCATAAATATCTTTTATTTTAACGCTATTTAGATATAAAAAAATTTTTACTTATTTATTTTTATTTATTTACAGTATATGTATTTGTGATTTAACAGCCAACATAGCCAACATGAATTTTTTTATAAATAAATAATTTTTATTTTATTTTTCATGCCAAATAAATTGAAATCTAAAAAATATTAAATTTCTTTTAATAAATTGCAAGTATTAGTATTATCATCATAATACCAAGATTTAGCATTAAAAGTTTGATTTAAATAAATAAAAAAACCATTATATCTAACTAGTTTTTTAATTAAAATACAATTTATAGCATCAAGATAGATCTAATGATATTATTTTTATGAATAAAAAAAGATTTATTAGCATTTAATTAAAAAATTTTAATCAAATTCATAAATAACAAAAAATCTGGCTTAATAATTACTTTTTTAAGCTTAATGAAAGTTGTTTATTTTGCTAAATTACACTTAAAAATAAAATATTTACTGTTAAAAAAAGCTTTTATTAAAAGTTTATAGGAATAAAAAATATTTTTTTTTTATTATAAAAAATGGTTTTTTGCAGTTTACACAAAAACCAACTAACTAACTGTCTTTTTTAACTTATTAAAACTTCTTTCTTTTATAAAATTACATATATTTTTGCTGTTTAAATTGTATTTTATACTTACTTTTAAGTTCAATCAGAAGGAAAACTGTATTTTTGAGGCGAACTTTCATTGTATATGCAAAAGAAAAAAAAATATTACTAAAGTGGAAATAATAATGAAAATTTATAATGCATATAATGAACTATCAATTTACTTAATTTGTGTAAGCATTGTATAAGAAATTTCTTTTTTTAGCTATTGGATAAAATATTCAATGATAGTTACACAAAATTATTTTAATTAATGATCATCAACTCAAGTGACATTTCTGATGACTATTAACTAATTTATTAATATTATTTATTGGATGTATTTATATAATAATTTTTTTTTAAAGAGGAATTCTGTTTTTGGCTTTTATACTGCTAAGAAAATTATGCAAAAAAATAATCATAATTTTGCTAAATTTAACAAAAATCATACTTTTTAAAAAAAAAAAATTGCAAATACAAAAGGATAAAAATAATCAAAAAATACTACAAAAATTACACTTTCAATATATAAATTAAAAACTAATTATTAAAATAAATAAAAATAATAATATTTAGTAATAAATAATAATTGTATAGTAACAAAATAAATAATTAGTAATTAGTTGTATATGCATAAATCATTAATTAGTAAATTATTGATAATAAATAATACTTTGATTATATTTGATATTAATACTTAAAATAGTATTATAAATTCTAAAATTTTAAAAAACTCCTGATAAAAATTTTTAATAATGGATTTTTTCTAAAAAAATTTAAAATTAAACAGATTTTTGTTTAATAAATTTTTTATATATATATTAGTATATATTGTAAATAAATTATCAATTTGATAATAATCAAATTTTTTAATTTTTTTGTGCAAAATGTCTATTAAATGATATTTAAAATAAAAATTTTTAGCAAAAATATAGTTGAAATTGATGATAATGAATTTTATAATATTAATTTAAATTTAAAAGAAATTAATACTAAATTACCAATATTAATAAAAAAATATAAAAAAATTTGAATTTTTTTAAAAAAAAATATGTTTCATATTAAAAAAATAAAGGTCTTTAAAAAGAATAACTAGAATTTTATAAGTAATTAATATATAATGAATTAAAAAATCTGATATTCTGCTTATTATGTTAAAATCATAAAAAATTAAATAAATTCAAAAAGAAAGTATTTTTTACTTAAAATATATTAATTAATTAATTTATATTATACATAATAACCAAAATTATTTAAATTAAATTAAAAATTTTACTTTATCAGAATATGCTTCAATAAAAGATTATATTAATACAACAAATTTTAAAATAGCAAAAGTAGAATTTATTAAGATTTTAAATAATTCTGTAGATAAAGTTATTAAAACTTTATAGAATTCTTAAATATTTTTAATTAATATCAGCTTTTAATATAATTACTTATAAAAATAATATATCTGAATATGAAATATTATCTGTTATTTTAAAATCAATTGAAAAAATAATTTAAAAAGAATTAGATAAAGCTATTGCATTTGGTATTATGATTGATAAGAAGAATACTGATATTTTTCATAAACCTTATCTTATTATTCATATTAAATATTATTTGTATAAAAGAATTAAATTTGTTTTTTAAAATTATTTCAACTAAAAAGTAAAGATTCAAAAACTATTTTTAAAGCAATTATCAATTTATTTGATAAAAAAAGTAAATTTATAAATTAATTTATTATGTTGTTATTTATTATTTAATTATATAATTAATATAATTTTTTTATAGGTTTAATACTACTTTAATGATCACATTCTGCAGGTCAGGGTGGATATAGCTTCTGATAAATTGTTTATATAATATATGAACTAAATATCAATAAAAGCATATATAGATCATTAAAAAAAAAAAAAAAAAAAAATTTTATAGGTTTAATAAATAAACTTATATAATTTGCATTAAATGAAGTAAATGTCATATTAGGAAAATCAACAGGAGTAGTATTAAGAATAAAGAAAAAAATAAATGTTTATTTATATTGTGTCTTAGATTAATTCTTACCTTAGATTGATACTGACCAATAGGATATGATAATTAATGTTATTGCATGTAAAAATCTACATATAAATATTTTCTTATACAGTAATTTCATATGATTTGATTTTAATTTCACGTAAGATGTAATCTAAAGCACAACATTTATAACACATCATATCGTACATGGATTAACTTTACCTTGTAATTCATTTGAAAAAAAGTAGAATTTTACAAATATATTGAATATATTATAAAATCTGTTTATAATTTTTTTTCTTAATTCAAGCAAAAGAATAAATATTTTACATAAATATCAAAAAATATTAGAATATCTAATTTTGAAATTAAACAAATTTATGAAGTTTGATAATTTTCTTAGTATGAGGCAATCAAAAACTTATATATTTTATTAAACCTTTAATGAATATATTATTGAAAACAATAATTATAACTTTTAACAATTCTTAAAAATGAAATTTTATTTCTTTATATATGAAAATTTGCAATTAGAAGTTTTTTGCTTTTTTGTATTTTTTATTAGATATCTTTAATTATTTTTTGATCTTAAGTAAAATTTTTTAACAAAAAAACATTTGATATAGAACCTGTCATAGAATTAATTCTTAAAAGAATTCAACAAGGATTTTTAAATTATGATAATAAAGGTAGATTATTATTTGAAGAAAATTTAAATAGATTCTTATTAATTACAATGGCAAAAGATAATTTTAATATTAGTGTATATCAATTAATTTGAAATAAAAACTATGAAGCAGATTGGATCATTGACATTTTATTATTTGCATCAGCTATTATTTAAAAATTCAAGAAAGATTTTCTGATAGGTCTTTACTTAAATTAATGAAAATATTTGATTATACAAACTGATTAAACAGTAAAGAAGAACTTATAAAATATAGTAAAAAAGAATTAAATATTTTATTAGAATTTTATAAAAAGGAAGTTAGTAATATTTATAAGAAATAGTTTGGATATAAAGCAATAGTATATTTAAACTTTAAAAATATAAAAATTGAAATATTGCTTTCAAAATTATTTGAGTTTTATTAAATTATTAGGAATTATATATTTTATTTTATTTTCATCTGTTGATAGTAAATGTGAATTTTTAAAGCAAAACTGATTTGAGAAATTTTTTAAATAATAAAATATTATATTTTTAGATGATGGTTGGTTTGAAAAAAAAGAATTCATCTAAATTTAATTTCATAAGAATACTACAAATTTAAAATAATGCATATAAAAGAAGAATTTAAATTTTTTTAATAAAAATTAATTTTTTTTATTTAATAGTAAATTTTAAAAAAATCTGGTAAAATATTTCATTCTGGATTTTTGATTGATAAAATAATTTTATTCTGAATACTTGACTGATAAAATTCAATTTTTATTTTGAATATTGCTTAATGTGATAAAATAATTCTTATTTTTCTGAAAATATTTTAAACTATAAAATTTTTTTTCATATTTACTAATAAATATACTATGTTATTTATGCTAATAAAGGAAATTAGAAAATGTGATACAGAAAAACTTATCAGAATTTTAGAATACTACTTATATTTTAATATGAATGACTTGAGTATTATTCACAAGAAAAACATCACTGGTCAAATCTTTTTTAAGTTGATTAAAGATAAGCTAGAGAAATGGAAAATTCCAGATGACATAATATTGGCAATCATAGATTTCATTAATAAACTTACAAGTGAAGAAAAAGATAAGTATCTAAGTTTACATTGCTTTTGCATGTATATTGATAGCAATTTATATTTTTTATTTCTTAGAATATTTTAGCAAATAAAGAAAGATTGAGAATATTAAAACCTCATCAACCACAGCAGTTCAGTATTCAGTTTTAGTAATATTTCTGATATCATACAATATCCTATGTTTATATAGATCCACCTATTAGTATATGAATCCTTATAGCTGATACTTGAAAAGAGAAAATTGCATGCTTATTAGAATCTATCACAGTTTTTATGATTTTTTTAGTAGATTTGTATAATATACTCTTTTTCAATATATTGGATTATATTAGATTTTTATATCCATATGGATCCACCCATTATATAAACCTCTATGATCGATGCATGAAAAAAGAGTATTATATGCTTACTAGAATTTATTATTACAATTTATATTGTAATTCTCTTAGATAGATTTATGTAATATATTTTTTTTCAGAAATTTATTTAATCAATGCCAATCTGTATTTTCTTGTAGTTATTATATTTTTATAACCAACTTTTTCATAAATAAACATTTCTGAAAAAATAACTTCTTTTTTTCACAATTCAGATGTTAAAAACTGATTTCTAATTGGTTGTTTTAATTATTTAGTAAAAATAGGAGTAAATTTAACATCAGAAAATCATGAAAAATTTATTGAAAAATATAAAAGCCAACTGCTTTCATTAAGTTTGTGTCAATCAATACTTCAAAAGGTAAGAAATAAAGCTCGTAAGCTAGCTAAAAATACAGAATACATATTTTAGCATAAAGAAATTATTTCATTAAATTTATAATAGGTCTGAAAACTTACAAAATATTATAATACGTTAACTTGCATAACTTTTTGCACTATAAAATTTTCTGATATATAATTTAAACTAATATATGGGTTCTTTGCTAAGAAAATGACCTTCTGAGAACTTTTTACCAAAAATTAAGATTTTTATAATTCTTTATTTTTCAAAGCTAATAGTTTAAAATGAGCTTAACAATAAAATTTAGTTAAAAAATTTCTCAGAAGGTCATTTTTCTAGTAAAAAATCCATATATTAATATATAGTAAGATATTTAAAGATTTAAATATATCATTTAATAATTAAATTCTATTCTTTTTTGTAAATATATTACTTTTAAAATAATTAGGATTCCAGATATTTCTAATATATATCATATTTAGATTTTAGTAAATTAAACCAAATTTAATTTAAGGTTATAATTTAAGTTTAGCAAATTAAGTTAAATTTAGCAATGTATTATAATATTGAATTTTTGCAAATTATATTGATTTTTATAAAATCATATATATATTTTAGGCAAATTTAATACTTTTTAAAAAAATAAAAAAAAATATATAGTAATGTACATTATTTGCAAAATTGGTTTAACTAATTTAAAATAAAAAAAATTATATTTTAAAATTAAAAATCACTTAAATGATAAATAATTAAAAGTACAAAGGTTGGTTGTATTCCACAAGTATTAAACTAATCATCCTAAGATTTTTAGATTTTAAAATTATTTCAGATTTTCATTATTAAATTTTTTTCTAATTTTAAATTTATTTATATTTTCAGTATATATTATTTATACTAAAATTTTTTTTATATTTAAAATTAGTATTATACTGAATAATCTGTTATATTATATTATTTATTATATTAAAATTTACTATTTAAAATAATATTTTTTCTTTTTTAATAAATAATTTATGGTTTAATTTTTATAATTAATAAAGTAATCTTTTTATTAGATTTAATACATTTAATAGTAAAATATATATTGATTAATAGTGATTATTTATATTACTTTTCTATATTTTAATATTTGAAAAGTATTATTCAATTTAGACTAATTTTTTTAAATAACATTAAGGGTATTATATATAATATTATATGATATATATAATTGAAATTATATAATTATTTTAACTTCTAGTAATCTAATTTAAATAAATATTTTTTTATTTTGTAAAGTTATTTAAGTTACAAAATAAAAAAAAAAAGATTATTTAATTTGAATTAATAAATGTCTAGATAATTACAAATAAATTGCTTAATAAATTAATAATGAAAATTATATATTAAATAGTATATATTATATAACTGAAGTTATATAATTATAATACCTAATTGCCTTTTACCTCTTTATTAAATTAGCTGATTTCTGGTATACTTTTACTTTGAATTCTAAGCATTTCTTTAAGGCTGAAATTATATTAATATTAGCTAGTTATTAAATAAGAAAATAAATTTACTGACTAGTATTATCTAAAAAGAAAAGATTCTAAAGTATATAAGCTAAAAATCCATTAAAAATAAATTTGTGATATAGAACCAATATACTTATAGTCTAAATTTTAATATCATGTCTATTTTCTAATATTAGTAGCATTATTGTAATTGTATTAGGCTCATTTTCTATTTAAATTTCTATATAATATTTTTAGCTTTAATTTAAAAATTAATAGATGATTCAAATTGTTTTTTAATGTAGAATTGTATTAATTTAAATAATGTATTTCTTTTTAAATATATAATATATAATAATATATAATTATGTTACATTAATTTCTTTTTTTTTTAAAAAAAAAAAATTTTTTGATATCTGAGGATTGTAAATAAAATTCATTGGTATATCTTTGAACATTTATTTCAATTAGATATAAAACTTAAGTAGTAAGATAATAATTAGAGTTTTTCTTGACGCGGAGACTCTAAAAATATGTAAAAGATAAATAGTAATATGAACGTATATTTCTAAGAAATGATGATATGTGTATAAAAATATTTACCCGGTCCCAATGAACGAAGAGGACGTGTATTTAATTCCGAAGAAGAGTCAGGACTAGATTTGGAGTTATTTGCACTGGGTGGAACAGTTCTTCCAATACCAATATGACCATTTAATCCTGTTCTAACAACAGAATTTGTTGGACCCGCTGTTCCAACAGATGGCTCCCCACCTCTCCTCTCCATTAATAGGTAATGCATTTGCATTCTTAACCCATAACAAACATTTTTTACACTTTGAATTTCTTCTTGCATTCTCATATTCTCTGTCATAATTGCGTCTAAATCCATTAGATTAAAATTTAAATTTTCAATTTCATTCTTCATATGATCATCGTCCGATAATATTGAACTTGAAGGTTGTCCTTCAGAATTTGACAATGTTCCCTTTGAATCCGTAAAATTTGATAACCAGTCAGACATGGCCGAAACCTGATTTTCTAATAAGTTCACTGTGTTATTAAGTTCATGAATAGTTGTTTTTAATCGTTGATTTTCTTGTTCAAGAGCTTCATTGCGCTGTTTATACATATTAAAAAACCCTTTCAATGACTCATAACTACATGAGTCAATGTGATCTGATAAATCACGTTGAAGACCTTCCCAAGAACAACCAAATTCTGCATGGTGACAAGTGACAGGTTTTTCTGGACATTCTTCAAGGTGTAAAGTATGTACTGATTGAATATGTGTGGTATAACAAAAAGGACATTCTATATTTTTGACTGGACAAGTAGACTTGTGCCCCTTTATAAAAGTGGTTATTAATTTAATTTATCTAAGATGAAAAATGAAAAAAAAAGTAGGTGCGTGAAGATTAAAATTGGGATAATCAAATTTACCTCTAAAATAGATAATTGAACTTTAGCTTCACAATTTTCACATTTAACCATTCTAGCTTTACAATTTTCCATGTGTTTTGGTAAATCTTTTTTGAAAATAATTTCTTTGCATTCTTCATTACAACATGCTAATTTAGTAAATAAACATTCCTCCTTGAGATGAGTAATTAACAATTGACGTTGTCCTTGATAAGGACATCCGTCATTTTTATTCGGACAATAAACTAATAATTCATTAACCATGTTCACAATTATTTTTGCAGCAGGTCGAAGTTCATTAACATTAGGAATATGTGATCGATCAACTGGACAAGTTGATTTTGTGGATAGTGCTTGAGTAATACAATTCTTGCAAAATGTGTGACTGTCAAAATGTTCGAGAGTGAATGGAATAGGTCACTTGATATGTTATTAAGTAAATCAACAAAAATTATAATAAATTTATTTACCCGCAAGATTCTATAACTACAGGATCAACGAAAGGTGTTTGACAGACACAACATATAAGATTGGAATTAACTGATTCTACATAAACTACAGAAATTAAATCCATTCTTATAATAAAAGGAAAGAGATCCAATTGATTCTATTTGAAAAAAAATAGAAAAAATTAGATTAATTTGAACGCTGAATCCTGATTCAGAACTCAAAGTTTTAGTCGAAGATAGGTACCATCTGTATAATTTATATGCAAATGTTTTTATCTAATCATCTGTAGATCTACACTATCTTAATCATAACTTCATCAGTCATTTGAGTCATTTGGAAGATTATTTACTATTTGTCAATTTTATTTCAGTGATACCAAAAATTACGGAAAAGTCCGCGAAATGTTCGAACAAATTTTTAACTCATTAAATTAATTTCCACAATAAGTCTTAAGTTTCGGAGATAATTGTCTAAATAAATTTTCAAAATTAAAGAATAAGAAAGGACCAAAAAGAACCTTGTGTCGAACAAAATTTATGATTCATTCGTTTTTTTGCTGTGAAAACCACAAGTTTCCTCATGACAAACGTCGATCTGAGTGACGTCATCGAAGAGAACATTTAAAAGAAAAAAAAACTAGACACAAATCTTGATTTATCCTAAAAAGTAAAAAAAATAGCATATAAAAAAAAAGTCCCAACATACCCTGGGTTAATTATAAATATTCCCCTCCCCCTTCTTATGTTTTTCTAGTTGTTTAGTTACAAAGCGTTGGTAATATTTGATCAATTCGTCAAATCGTGATAATATCCTTCGTTCTCGCGAAACTATTCGACTTTTCAAGGTTTTACAACATTCTGGAGTCTTGTTGATAAGCAACTATCGGACATTTATCCGTTCTTTACTTTTTAGTTCCCTAAAGCTTTTTTTTATATTAAACATTTTTTTGGTCGTTCTTTTAAATTAAATCATAATTTTGGTTTTTTGCATCTCGATTCCTTCGACCCAAAAGTGACCTACAATTTAGACCAATACGGTGAACCTAATACGGAATCATTACCTGAATCAAACGACAATATGTCTTCAAAGGTAAGAACAAGAGAAAACCTGTTTTTTCATGTATTTTCTTCTTATTCATTGCAAGTTGTTTTCACTTGGCTTTTTTTTAGATCTAACTTTATTTGGTTGTTTCAATACTCTTTACAACAACAATAGTCAAGGCAAAAGCAACCCACATTCAAAGCAGTTGCGGCTAACGATGGTATTTGTTCTTTAATAATCATTCTTTGTTTTGTATAATCTTATTCCGTTGATCACTTAAGTATGATTAGATCTCAAATACAAGAGGAAATATAAAGAACTTAAGAAAAAGATCCGAGAAATGGAAGAGGTAATAATAATATCTTTTTTTTAAATTAATTATCATATCGAACGAATTTGAAATTTTTTTTCTTAAATTTATCAATCCAGGAAAATGAAAAACTGTCACTCAAACTAACTAGGGCAAAGAAAAATATACAGCGGCTAAAAATAGAGAGAAGGTAACAAGGGTTTATATCAAAATATGTTTCTAATTTATCCTTTGTTTATTTATTTTCTTTTTCCAAATTTTAGTTTCTTATTTGATCGGTTAGAACAATCACAACCCACTAATGAGTCTGAATCCGACACAACATCATCGCCTCCAAGAGCGATAGATTCGGAGGAGGATTTATCTTCGGTGGGTAGTGATAGCAATGATGATAATGGCTCACATGCTATGTCTATGAAACAGTGACACAATTGTTTAAAACATCGCAACCAAAATCATATTGCTTTAAAAAATGCCATTAATTGGGGGATTTGAGGAAGTTATTTATTTTTTGCAATTTATTTTCGTTTACAAATCATTAAAGCGTGAGAGATACATATTATTGGTTGCTTGTTAAAATTTTTAATTATCCAATCCATATATTATTCTATGTATCTAACTTTGATTTCCCCCTTGCCCTTTTCCCCTTACCTTTTGATGTATTTTATACTCACTTTCAAAATCTACCAATCCCTTATTTGATTCCTTAAAAAAATCCAATAAACAAAACGTGGATGAATCAATATCATATATATTTTTTCAACTATCAAAATTCGAATTTTGGTTTATTGGATATATTTTCTATCTTCTTGATAAACCAAAAAAAAAAAAAAATATTATATTAATTAAAAAAATTATATTATGATTCTATAATTAAATTTGTGTGTTATATGATTTATATTCTTCCTGCGGAAATATATATTTATTTTAAAAGTCTGCGGAAGAATTGTTAGAAGATCATCATCGTACCGGAAAACGCAAAAAACAAAATAGGGATCCAAACGCGCCAAAACGTCCAAGAAACGCCTTCCTAATGTATTGCAAATCTCAACGCGATCAAGCAAGAGAAGAGAACCAAAATAAAGGATTTCAAGACGTTACTAGAATTTTGAGTCAAAAATGGAAAGATTTACCGAATGAAGAAAAACAGGTTCGTGTTACACATACAAAATTTTGATCCTTTCTTATATTATATTTCAACAAATTTAACTTATCACTTTTTACAAATAAAGAAATATTATGACATGTATAACAAAGAAAAAGAACGGTATGAAATAGAAATGTCTTCTTATGTTGGTACATCATCACAATTCGGATATATTCAACCAGAAGAAAGTACACGAAATGAAGTTATCACTCGCTTTGATAACAACGTGTCCAATCATCATCACCATAATGATATTAGTGGTGAGAGATCCTCGCTAACAACAGCCGAAACTTCGCGGGTAGCAACAACATCAACTTTGGAATCACCATATAATAATAATCATTCTTATGAACAATATATTGATGAGAATGAGAGAGGTATTGGGTCAGAATATGAAGAGGAAGAGTTTGTTGAAACAAAGGATGATGTTAAATTAGATATTGGAGGAGATGATTATGAATCAGATACTGATAGTGAGATGGTTGATGAATTAGCAGCAGATATTAATGATAATAATAAGAGACGTCACTCTAAAGCTGAACGTGAAGAAGCGATGGAATGTGAAGATGAGGTAAGAATGGAAGAAGATGATGAGAATGAAAAAAAGGATAACGAAGGTGAAGCTGCTGATAGTAAAGAAGAAAATCTCGTTAACGAAACTGGAACCTCTGAAAATGATGAAATTTAATTCTATTAGGAAGATCGATCTTAGTATAAATATTTTCAATAGTATATAAAAATTTGATACTATAAAATTTATGTAATCTTTCTCTATGTAGAAACCTTTTAAAATATTTTTTGTTTTTGATGTTTTTTGTTTTTTCTAGATTCATTTTAATAAAACTTCTATTATTCATAGTTGGGTAGGATTCTAACTTTTGCCACATAATTGAAAACTACATAAAAACATTTATTTTTTAGTTGATTCAAAATTTAAATTACCTAAATTATCTGTCATTTATAAGATTTGCGGATTCCGCTAGGATCTAATTTGATTGGGTGATAAATCATATTCTTTCAAATATAGTTTAAAGAAATTTTAAATACGGAAGAAAGTTTTTAATAAATTATGTCTACCAGCTCCCGAGGAATTGTTCTAGAACGTCATGTTGCTGTAGTTGGTGGTGGACTTGTTGGTATACTCGCTGTATTATATTTTGCCAAACGTGGCTGGACAGTGAGTCTTTTTGAACTTCGAGAAGGTAGTCTCTCAATTATTACCATTTCTTACGTAAAAACGAAATAATAATGTAAATTTTATTTATCAGACTTGCGTATACAAGAGAATAAAAGGAACATTTCACATAAGTCTATTAACTTAGCATTATCCGCTCGAGGTTTAAGTGCCTTAAAAAATACTACTACTGGCCTAGACGAAAAAGTATTGGAATCTGTGATTCCTATGAAAGGTAGATTGATTCATGCTGGTGAAGGTAAGCTCAAGAGCCAACCATATGGTGTTTTTGGAGAGGTAAGGGTTTCTTTAAATTATTTGTTTAACTTCTATTCAATTATACATCATGACGATAGGATTTTCTCTTAATAGTGTATTTACTCGGTGGAAAGAGAAATGCTTCTCGAATTACTTTTAAATACAGCCGCTACGTTTACGAATGTTAAAATGTATTTCCAGCATCAATTGAAATGGTGCGATTTTGACATTGGAAAGTTGGAATTTGAAAACAAGTATGATAACTGGGTCTCAATCTATGTTTTTCTATATCATTAAATCTTACTATCTGCTTTTTTGTTTAGGAAAACTGGAAATCAAGTTGAATATTCAGCAGATTTGATCATAGGCGCTGATGGTGCATTCTCTACTGTTCGAACCCAACTTATGCGTGTTGTAAGGTAACAAGAAGTTTTATTTTATTGAATAGGGAAATTGATCTTTAATATTCAGTAATTTTTAAATTTAGGATGGATTATTCACAAGAATATATCCCGCATGCTTATTGTGAATTAACGATTCCGCCGATAGTTAATAACAAAGGAGATGATGATTTTGCAATGGATCCTAATCATTTGCACATCTGGCCACTGCATTCTTTTATGATGATTGCATTGCCTAATCGAGTTTGTTAGGATTTTAATATTATACATTATTTTTTTTTATTTTAATTGTGAATTTTTTTTTATTAATAACGTTTTTTTTTATTCATACAATGTTAGAATAAATCATTTACGTGTACGCTCTTTATGCCGTTTGAAAATTTTGAAGCTATTAAGACAGAAGACGACTTGATGGAATTTTTTAAAAAGTATTTTTCGGATTCTATTCCATTAATAGGAGAAGAACGTCTCAAGGAAGAATATTTCAGAAATCCAAAAGGATCGCTTGTGTCTATTAAGGTAAATTTATAAAATTTGTTTTTAACGTACCTTACGTGACGCACAATTTTACTTCTGATCGATAAGTTTAACCATTAATACAAGAATTATCATTAAATGTAACATCATGACCTTTTTGTTCTAGAATTAAAATTTGATTATTATATAAATCTAAATGTTATTAATAATCAAAGCTAAGTAAAGATTTTAATGTAATCATAGTGCAAACCTTATCATTATAAAGATCGAGCGATTATCATAGGAGATGCGGCCCACTGTATGGTACCTTTTTATGGACAAGGTATGAATTGTGGATTTCAAGACGTTGAGGTATTAGATGGTATTTTTGAAGAATTCAATATATCGGCTGTGCGAAGCGACGATAAGTTGGCTTCAGCATTGGAAGAATATACAAAACGACGACATCCAGATGCGACGTCAATCTGTGATTTGGCGATGTATAATTATATCGAAATGCGATCTAGTGTAGTGGACCCTTGGTATTTATTAAGAAGAAGAGTGGAAGGAACTTTATATTGGTTATTCCCTAGATATGTTATTCCATTATATACAATGGTTAGTTTCTCAACTATGAGATATTCAGAAGCGATGCAAAGGTGGAAACTTCAAGGATTCTGGTTGAACATGATAGGCATGTCATTATTGCCAATAGGAGCTGTAGCATCACTATGGATTGGATATCGTCAGTTTAGAAGAGTATAACTGTATTATTCCTCTTTATACCAGTTTAGATAGTACAATTAGTAACGAATTAATCCATATAAATATTTATTACTATAGAATTATGTAATCAGATAGTTTGTGTTTATGAATTATGATGATAATGCAATTATATGCTAAAATTGGTTAAATTCCTTATTAAATTTCAATATTTCAAAAAATATTTTAAAAAAATTATGTATTTTATTCAGTAATGCTATCGAAAATTTCTGGTTTCCAATTACCATTTTGTGCTCTTTGTACTCGTAATACGAATATGGTGGTCATATCGAAGGATCGGCCCATTATTAGAAATATATCATGATCAATCAGATCGAATATATTTAATACTTTGCTCGGGGTTTTTTTTATTATACTTTTCTTTTCCAACTCTTTCTTCGTCTTTTTACTATATTAAAAACACAGGCTAAATTATCTATTTACATAGATTGTATAATGTGAAATAAATATGTTCCAAAAAGTTTACCAAAAAATAAAGAATAAATTTGATATTCTTTTTTTTAAAATTTTTTTTTCTTCATGATAATACTCATATACATGATTATAAAGAGTAAAGTGTGTGAAACTCGTGAGCCATGACAACAGATTATTTAAAGAGCGGTCGGAAAGAGTAGTTGAAGAAACGTTTTGGTCTTATACTTACTATCATATGTATGACGTAACAATTTTCAGGTATTTGGGTCATTAATATGTTGTGTTATGTTGCACCACAGAGTACTGAACCATTTTTAGAAACAGGTAAATTAGAAAAAGCTGCAAATTCATTTCAACTGAGTGACAAAAAAATCTTTATATAACCTAATATATCATCTGACATTTTTTTATTAACATGAATAAACTAAACCAACTTTTCACTACGGACCATGATATTTTTACTTTCAATACAATTAAAGAACTAAGTTTTAAAGAGAGTAAGAGAAAAGGTTTATTATTTAAGTTTGTTAATTAAAAAAAAGGTACTAGAATAAAAGCTAAAAAGAAAAATATTTTTTAAATTAAAACAGGGTAATGGATAGCTATCGTAGACCAAGAGATGTTGTCTTTCCTACACCTAGTCCTGTTCCAGAATATATACGCAAAGCAACGATAAGGAGAATAAT
Organism: Rhizophagus clarus; assembly: GCA_015698045.1. Classification (NCBI taxonomy): domain Eukaryota; kingdom Fungi; phylum Glomeromycota; class Glomeromycetes; order Glomerales; family Glomeraceae; genus Rhizophagus; species Rhizophagus clarus. The sequence goes on along the minus strand of BLAL01000053.1, from coordinate 1,924,974 downwards.
ACAACAACAACGACAACAACAGGAGAGAATAGAGAGAGACGGCAATACTTCTGAAAATAGTTCACAAAATAATAATAATAATAATAGTAATAATAATAATATTGTAGACTTACAACAAGAAGAAAATGGTGGAAAGACTTCTACAACAACAAAAACATCTACTACATATTCAGAGATTAATGGTATAGATCATAGTAAAAAGATAAATGGACACTCGGAAATAAATAATGGAGAGAATGGAGGAAAAATGTCAATAGATCATGAGGATGATAAATCTGAGAAGGAATCATTAAATTCCAATGAAAACATTTCAAATAATAAGGACAATAATGAATCTACACAGGAAATAATATTATCTTCGCAAGATCAAGAATCATCAAATAAAGAACCAATAAATCCTGAGCCACCACCCGAACCGCCGGATGATGGAAATGGAGAGTCTAGTAATAAAAAAGATTCTGGAAAGTCTATATTAAAAGACCAAAATGATGATAAGGAAGAGGAAGAAGTAGAAGAAGAAAGTAGTGATGATTCTTTACCAGATGAAGAAACTATTGTAAATAAATTGGAAGAATTGGCGGCAAAGAAAAAACAATTATGGCAACAGTTACGTGATGCGAAAGCAAAACAAGCCAAAAAGGAACAGACTGTCGCAAATAATGAATCAATAAACAATAATGTGCGAGAGTATGTAAATTTATTTCAATTGATTTAATATTTTAAAATTAATTATTTTCTTCCTTTTTTTTTTTTTGAGAATACCCATATTTTATTATTAGAAATATAATTATTATTTCAAACTCTAATAATATGATTAATTTCTCTCTTCCTTCTTTTTTTCTTTCTTTCTCTTCCTTTTTCTTCTTTTCTTTTCTTTTCTTTTCTTTTTTTCGTAATATAAAAATTTTCGTTAAATTTTTTCTAATTAGAGAGACGTCGACAAATTATAATACTGGAACGCACGATCATTCCTATAGAGTTGATAGGCATAACAGTATGTGTAGCTTTTATGAGTTTATATTTGGTACTTTTACAACATTAGTATTTTTATCTATATCAAAAATTGAATTTTTGATTTGTATTCAAGTGCAACCTCCTAGTTATATATCACCAAACCGCGATCATTATGATTCAAATTATTTGTCTTCATATCATCATCATGAAGATGATGTTACTGCGTTTCATCATCAATTACCATTTGGAATAAAACGTATGAATGAACAAACCTCACCACCTCTTGGGCAAATGAATAAGAGGATGCGATATCCACCAAATGGAATGCATTATGAGATGAATCATGGTGCTCCCGGTATGTATGGTCCACCACCAACTGGACCGAGTGCGATGACAGGAAACGGAATGATGGTTAGTGTTTATTTTGGATATTTTTTTATATAAAAAAAAAGAGGAAATAATTTCATGCATATATTAATCATTTTAATTTGTCTTAGGGACGAGGAAGGGACGACCCATATCCATATTATCATAGGAATGAATTCAGACCTCCTCCTCCTACTGCACCATATCTAGATAGATACGGTCGTGGATCAATAAATAATATGCAGCGGGTAATGTAAATTTTATAAATGTTAGCGCCTTTATGATTTAATGAAAAGTTATTGAAAATCCATTATTTAAATAGCGATTGTCTGGAAATCCACCAAACAGACCAGCTGCTAGACCACCAGATCGTCCACGTAGATATTAAGTACTAATAAGTACTAACATGTTTAATTAGTAAATATATATATATATTTAATTACTTTTTTCGAATTAAAAAAAAAAAAAAAAATTTTAATTAAATTCATGTACAATTGATTTTATGCATGATCTTTGAATCTTTTTTATAGTTTGATTTATTTTATTTTTAGGTCAAACATTGTATATAGTTTTGCAATATATATATATTTTTAAATATTTTTTTTTTTTTAATTTTCAGATATATACCAAAAAAAAAATCCCATTTACAATTATTTGTATTTACCTAGAAAAATATCTAATAAACTTAAAAAATGAACGATTCTAAAATATCAATCCTATTAGACCGGATATTTCCGTAGTTTAATGGTGTAACCTAAACAATCGATGGTGAATTATTGAAATCAGATTACCAGAAGTTAATCCTAATCCATTGTTATGCATAGTCTAGTATATATTAGATGAATGCAAATCCCAGTAGCGGATTACTTTACATTTGCCGAAACTGTGCAATTCATAATGGAAAATCCTTAAGATAACCGAGGATATTGACGGTTGTGATCAATTATGTGAAACGTTTTGTTGTACGAAAAACAACGTGGTAATTTTGTGCGAAAAAGAAATCTTGTGAAACAAAAAAGAAGTTGGAATATATACCTTTAAAAAATTACAGTTTTTATAAATTAAAAGGGCAATCTCCAGTCACTCTATATATTTTCTTTCTTTACTTAAAAAGGATTTTTATTTTTTCTAGGCAACTTATTTTTCCATACAATCTTCACAATGAATTGGCTAGGGTAAATATTAATATACTTGTAATAAATGGTCTGATTGAATGTATTATTGATTTATTATATATATATATTTATTTTTTTGTTTGTTTATTGCATTGGTGCGTTTGGAATAATATAGTGGTAAAAAAAATACTCAAAGAGGTCGAAATACACGATCAACTCCAATTTCACGTCCTTTATTCCTTTCAAAACCATTTATTGATGCTTCTTTGGTTGAAGGAAGTTTTAAAAAAATTGTTGTATTGCCTAAATATGTAGATGTGGACGAATGGTTGGCCGTAAACGGTAAATAAATCCATTATTTTTTTTTTTTGAATTTTGGAGTCTTTTCTCGACAAAAAGAATATAGTATTTTAAAATAAATTTAATTTTTATCTTAGTGTTCGAATTCTTTAATTATCTCAACATGTTTTATGGGACAGTTACTGATTTCTGTACACCGGTTAACTGCCCTACTATGAGTACAGGTGTTGGGTAAGTCCAGGATAGTTATCTTTTAAATATATATGAATTTTTTAAACTCAGTCAGTGATTTATATTTGTTTAATTTTATAGTTTTGAACCCTATACTTGGACAGATCAAAATCAAAAGAAAAATAAGTTACCAGCTCCAACGTACATAGATTATGTAATGACTTGGGCACAAAATCTTATCAATGATGAAAATGTTTTCCCAACAAAAGCTGGTAAGCTGTGATTATTCTTTTCTAAAAGAAGGAAAAAAAAAAAGTAAATACGTGCAATTAAATTGTCTCTTTTTCATTATAATAGGACGAGAGTTTCCTAAAGATTTTCAACAAACTGTTAGAACGATATTTAAGCAATGTTTTAGGGTTTTTGCTCATATTTACTATCAACATTATGAACAAGTATTACATTTACGTGAAGAAAAACATTTCAATTCTTTATTTGCACATTTTGTTTCTTTTGCTAAAGAGTTTAATTTGCTACCTGATAAAAAAGAGTTAGCTCCTTTGGAAGAGTTAATTGCACACATGGAAAATAATGGGAGGATTAGCTAAATAAAATGAAATTTTTTCTAGGTAAGGTTGATATAAGTCAGTAATAGCCGCTAACTTACTCAATATCGATCATAGAAAATGTGTATATATATATGTTAATTACATATATATTATTATTATTATTTATAGCTATTTTGTTATTTTTTTTAATAATTTACAGTTGATTTTGTTATTTATTTATTCTCTATAAAAAAATACATTATCTTCAATATTAGATTTTACTTTTTTTATGGACAATTATTTTTTTAATTACTTTTGTAATAGATGTTTGTGATGTGCATTTGTTATGCAAATAAAAAAAATTTTTTCATCCATTGTGATCTTAAAATAGTATGTGTAACAATTATGTTTATAATATCTGAATATTCATTATATAAATTTGTAATCTCCTTTTGAAAAGAATAAATTGACAATTCTTGTTGTCTACTTAAAATTTATGTAACACAAAACCGACTTCACTTTTTGATGCATTATGTAAATCTATGCAGTAACACCTTGCAATCTTGTAAATCAAAATTTATCTAATTTGAAATGTTTCTAATTATTGTTGTTGACCTCGACCTTGACCTTGTTGAGGACCTCCAGGTGGTCGCATTTGTGGTGGAGGTCTAAATCCTTGGGGTGGAGCTTGGCCTGGGACAGGGAAACTACAAAAACAGAAATTAATTCTTTGTATAATAAAATACAAAAATCAAAATCAGTTAACTACTTACCCTGGAGGCATACCACTACGACCTTGAGGATATGGCGGAGGTCCACCAGGCTAAAATAAAATGAGTCATATTAATAGTTTAATTTAATCACTATAATGAGGAAATACTTTACATACCATTCCCATTGGTGGAGGTCGCATGCCTGGAGGTGCACCACCTCTGTAATTTCCCGGTGGCATTCCTCCCATAACAGGCATTCCAGGTGGTGGACCCATTCCTCCTCTATATCCACCCGGAGGCATACCACCCATAACAGGAGGCATACCTGGTCTAGGTGCCATACCTGGTGGCATTGCAGGAGGCATCTGTCCTGGAATTGGTGGTCGACCATATGATATTGGAGCAGCCGCGGCTGCTGGTGCACCTCCTCTTGGCTGCATCATTCCAGGAGCTGGTCCGCCAACACCACGTACTGGACCAGTGAGCCCTAAGTGTAAGAAAAAATAGTTATGTATTGTAACTCAAAAATATAACTCATGTATGTACGTAAGAACTAATTAGGTTATACCTGCTGGAGCAACACCTGGTGGCGCTACTGGCAACCCTCTACCTGCTGGTCGACCTATTCCGGTACCACCTGGCAACTAATCAATTAATAGGTTAAATAAATAAATCGATAAAGTATTTGGCAGCTTTGTTTGGTTATAGAAATATACCTGAGCTAATTTAGATTTCGAATCATCAGCACTTGGTGGTGGTGGACCTTCTACACTCAAACTAATAATAGTTTCACCTCTTAAAATAACTAATCCTAATGTTCTTTTTTCTTCTTGTTCAGGTTGACCCTGGGGGACTTTTGATCCACTTTTCGGTTTAATCTTTCTGAATTCTTCACAATCTGCCAAAACAAGGTTCATATGTTTGTCAAAGGCGAGCATTTGACCTGTCAATACACGCGAATCCGCAAGAGTTATGCGGAGTCGGTAATTTATCAGGTTTAACATTTTCGAATTCTTAGAAATCGACTATTTTAATTTAATAAAATAAAACAAAAGTTAGTACAACGATTTAATGAACTATAATAAATTATTGATAAGATTCAATAAGTCGCGAAAATACCATTTCGATTATAGAACTATGAAAAAAGGTTGACACGAAATTCAGAAAAAGTTTTTTTTTTTTATAACTATAAATCAGCCGACCATAATGATAGATTGTGATTGGATGATGTTTAATTATGGTAACGCAGTAATTGTCTAAAGAGCACAAGATCTTCCAACTGACAGTGCATGCTTTCGAATGCTTTCGAGAGACAAATCAGGTTTAATCATGATAATCGTCGGTGTACAAGACCCCTTAGAAAAATGGAAGTTTAAAAATTATTATGAATAAGTAAAAGGCAAAGAAATAGCCATTTCGTGCCAAGTAAATTAGAAGAAATTGAATGTTCCAAAGGTATTATGCGTCACATTAAAATGGAATTCAGATATGCTATTATATGTTCAGAAATAAACTTTAAATGCCTTTTTGGTTTAATGGTTTAATTATTTACAGGCTCAAGTATTATATTACTTTTATTAGGTGTTATGTCTATTACTTTTAAATTTATTATATCACCAATTCGACCCGTTGACTTTATAAGTTTCCCTTGAATACCAAATTCGCGTACCAAAACTGTTCTATCTCCTTTTTCAAATTCTTCAATAATAATTCCCGTAATTTCTGGTAAATTTCCGTTAGCCTTTAATCGATCAATTAAATTAAGAATCCAAAACTTATTACTTTTCGTTTGTGATCTACGAATTTCTTTTTCAAAGTAAGTGATATAAGGTATACTATTTGTTAACTCGTCTTTAGAGAAAGGTAAATGACTATTAAGAAGTGACGCTTTTATTTGCCAATGAACAACCAAATCACTATATCGACGTAAAGGAGAAGTGACTTTCGAATAACCTTCCGTAATGCCCATAGAAAAATGCGGTCCAGGATCCACAGTGGTTTTCGTAGGTTGTATCAACGATCGAATTTTAAACATAGAAGTAATTGGAACAACTTTGATATCTTCTTTAATATTTGATAATATTGATAATACTTCATCATTTTTAGGTTGAGTTCGAAATATAATTGGGACGTCTCTTTCTGAACAAAAGATTGAAGCAACTCGCCCGGCCATTATCATAAATTCTGCTACCATCATACGAGCCGGAGAATAATTAAATTTATCGAGATTAACCTGAATTGTAGGTAAACCAGTAAATATTATTGGATATTGAGTATCATGTTGAGTCTTGTACAATGGAAAAGGTGATATTCCTGCATTCCCTTGAGGTAGATACAGATTGAAAGATCCTTTTTGTCCACGATTTTTCATATGAATGTTTGCAATTTTCTGCAAATCTTTAAGATCCCGTTGACCTGATAATGGAAGCGGCTTGTATTCATTATTTGGAAGAGAAATTTTGTGAGGATGAAAATGAATCTGTTTGTGAACAAAATCAATTTCCTTTTTAAGTTTGAAGAAAGAATCCCATGATAAAAATTTATCAACATCATCATAATGTAAAATTTTAACATTTCTAATAACGCTAGGTCTAACTTTATATTCTAACAAACTTGCATCATTCCCAATTCGTAAGCTGAAAGTGATTACATAATTTCCTCTCTTTTTTACATTTACCCCTAAACTAAACATTTTCTTACTTAGAGATGATGGTAACATTGAATAATTTCGTTCAGGAAAATATACAGTTTGAACTCTTGAGCGAGCAACTTTTGCCAATTTATGACCAGGATGAATATATGTAGATGGATCAGCAACATGGATATGCACCCATAAGGATTCTGCTCCAGATGAATTATTTACTCGTTCTATTGAAATTCCATCATCAAGCTCATCAGCTGTCGGATCATCTATAGTGTAAACAGGCAAATCACCAAAATCATGGCGGATGTCTTCACAAATATCATAAGGATAGAAGTCATTTTCTCCAAGAAACTTTTCTGATTTAATTAGCACTGAAGATGCCAGTGATGAAGTAACCTTATTTTTCGATGTGTCAAATGGTTGGGAATCCAATAAATTTGTAGCCAGATTTATAATCTCTTCTTGTTCTTTATCAGCTTCTTTAAATATCCCATGACCGCTCAACTTTGTTGTTTCTTCATAAACGGTTAGATTTTCCCAGGGTGCCCAAATACCAATCTCTTTCAGGAATTGAATTGCGCATTCCCTATCAAAATCTCTATCATATAACTTCAATGGCTTTAAAATTGCTGATAAGTGTGCTTCTAGTCCACTTTGGCTATTCTTAGGAGTCAAGACGAAAGTTTTTATTAAGTTAATAAACATGTGATCATCAGGTGTAAATTCTGGCAATGTCTCTTCTTTGGTAAATGAAGGTGGTTCCAACGTTTTTTTATCAATTGAACGTATGTACTGAATAATTTTTGTTACTTTTTCTTGAAAATCATATATCCTTTGATCACGAAGACGAATCCATTCTAATGTCTTTATTATTGCATTAACTGATCTTTTTGATCTCAATATGTAGGTTCCAATTTGCATAGGATCTGCCATGAAATAAATATTTTCCTTAAAAAAGAACATGTGTGTTGATAATAATTGTGCTTCTGTCGGGTTATCATTCTGAAATATGTGACGCGCTACACTTTTAATTGAAATCTTTCTATTTTCTAATTCGTCTGCAAATTGGGAGTGAATTTGACGAAATGCAAGAGCTTTGGAATGTAAAAGAATTTGAGCTGATTTATTCAAATCTGATGCAAGCTTTCCATAAGTCTCGGGAATTGGTGAACCAAAAGCGAGTTTAGAATTGTTAAATTCTTTATTATAAGCGTATCCTGTAATTTTGAAGACGATATCGTCTGAACGAGTTAAAAGTAGGTGATTGTTTGGAAGTAAAATTTCATTTTTGTACGAAGTTGACGTTGGATCACTACTTAGTTTTGTAATAATCCCTATATAACATCTACCATTCCTTTATAATATTCAGTAATTAAATGGTATGAAATAAATATTTTGGCAAATGAAAATATAATAATTCACATTTACCTTCGCACATCTACAAAATCCCCTACTTGTAATTGAGTGGATTTAGAGGATGATTCAACAATATCTGATAATTCGATTTCTGGTTCTTTTATATCTGACGTAGGTTGAGTTAATTCCTTTTTTTGAAAATGTTTAACAGCTTTATGTTTTGATACTTCAGTAGATTTTAGCATTTGCACATCTTTACTTAATATAAGTAAAATAAACAGATTAAAATCATTTTCATTTTGTTATTAGATATACAATAAAAATACATACCTTTTTTCTTCTTTGGTAACTTTCAAAGGAACTTTCTGCCGAGAAGCTTTTTTTGGTTTAGAAATTTCAGGTACTGGTTTCGTTCTCCAATGATATTTCTTATTCGGAAAACATAAGCCTGACCGGATTTTAAAATGATAATTTTCATGTATAAAGGAACTAACAAGGGTTGGCCTTGTCCGTTGCCTTTGCGTTAATTTAAAAGTTTCTTTTGTTATTGATAACATTTTATCACACTTTATTAAAAGCTATCGTAATATAAAAGATTATCATAGATTTACAAACTTAGACATGTGTTATATGACTATTGTAGCACAAATGGGGCAGAATTGGTGGCTCAGTACAAAAAAGCATTAAATGGTGATCGCAACTAGACAACAGTTACGTTATCATAACTTATCTTCAATCCTCCACTGACATAAATTTAGACACAATGTCCGATCAAGAGTTAGAAACTAACATTTCCGGTGCTAATACTAGAAGGTTTTATTATTGTTATCATTGTCGGAGAAGAATAGAGGCTTTAATGGCCCCATCTCCAACTTGTCCTCACTGCAATGAAGGATTCGTAGAAGAAGTAAGTAATTTCATAATAATTAATTCAGATACGACCGTATCATCTAATGGCGCTTAAAGTACTATATTTGGGCTTATAAATTATGTGTTGTTAGTTCTGATTTAAAAATTTATTAAATTAGCTTGGAGAAAATGATAATGATCTAATTGCCGAAAATGCTGGAGGACAGGATTCTGATGATGAACCTGACGAGACGATTCATATAAATCCTCAAAATGGACAAGATTTTGTACAACAACTCCTTCAAATGTTTTCGATTCAACCTGGACCTAATGTCAGAGTGCAAACGGAAAGTCGGGATGGTACAACAACTATAACAGCTACAACTACAGGAACAAGAACAACGGCGACAGAAGGAGGGATTTCTGAACAACAAGGCGAAGGTCGTCAAGATGGAAATCAGCACACACATCGACCAAATATTATATTTGCAATGGGTAGTAATGCACCAAATGCTGGAGATGAACGTATACCTCCACTTTTAAATATTGCACAGTAAGTCTTTTTCTTTGTTATTCGTGTAAAAAATCTCTCGTGTTTTTTATTTATATCATTATTCATATAAAGAATGTTTGTCATATTAATCATTCATTTTCATGTCAGAATGTTTCAGAGGATATTAGAAAATGGTGGAACAAACAATACAAATATCTTGAATTTCTTTAATATTGCAGGTGATCCAAGAGATTATGCATGGGGTAATTCAGGATGGGATAATATCATTTCACAATTAATGGATCAACAAGCTGGGTATGTTTTGATTTAAAACTTAAGTAACGTTAATTTAATTAAAAAATTTACAATTCGTTTATGATTTTCGAATAAACTTTCGGAAAAATTTAACGAAATAATAGAAGACAGGCCCCACCACCAGCTACAGATGAAATAATTGAAAATTTGCCAAAGTCGAAGATTACAAAAAAGCAAGTCGGTTAGTGTTTGCATGGGTTCCTTTTGATCGATAACGGAATTATAATTCTCAAATGTTCAAAATTTCCATAATGGCATATATTTCTTATACTTTGATGAATGAACGTATCTTCCATAGTGGAAGAACAATTGGGATGTCCAGTTTGTAAAGATGAATTTCAAATAGACGAAGAAGCGGTATATCTGCCTTGTACTCATACTTTTCATTACGATTGTATAAAACCGTGGTTAAAAATGAACGGGACTTGTCCTGTTTGGTACGTTATTACTGTATTCAACTAATGATTTTATTCAATATAATTGCGAAGCTTAACGTTCTCTCTATTTTTGAACAGTCGATATTCACTAGTTAGCCAAGAAAGCAATGAACAGAATGCACATAATAATAATAATGGTGCTGGTTCATCGAATAATAATAATAATAATAGTTTTGGGTCAACCTCAACTTTTATATTCAATTCTAATTCTTCCTTACCTGGGACTTATCCAGGAAATCGGCAAAATAACGGCCAACAGAACCAAGATGAAGATTTTACGGAATTGGATCAGACTGATCTTGATTAATAACGGTTGGTAGGAAGTATTATCAGTTTTGAATTTAGTCGGAAGGACTTTTTGTAATTATGTTTTTGGTCTTTTATTATTTTTTTTTTTTTTTTTTTTTTTGTTTTTATACTTATGTAAACAGCTCATAAAAGAAAAAAAAAGAAATCTTTCCTTTTAAATAAATAGTAGACTATATTATGCAAATTATTTGCATTTATTTTATTTTACTCAAATTTTTCTTGCAATTATATATATATATTATATTGAATTTGTAATAGACAATTTACTTCTTTTTTAACTTAAACTTTTCAAGTAAGCATTTATTACTGAATTCATATAAAAAATTTATGAATGTTAATAACACACTTTTTTTAGATAATTAATAAGAAAAGAAATATACATATGTGTACTGTAATTAAATAATAAATTGATTTTGATTAATCCAATTCAAACTTTAATAATATCTTCACACGTAATTAAACAACTTCGTATTTTTGTTTTTTTAACGATTGAAAATCCAATCAAGTAAAGTATGAAAGAGAAAAAAATAAACCTGATTGTTTATTAACAAATTCGTAATATCACTACTTACCAGATCTATTGTTTACACATGATGTCTAGCACAAAATTCTTTAATGCGTTGGTAGGCTTCGTTCAATTTTTCAGCTGGAGCTGTGGTTACAATACGAACTAATGAAATGTTTGAGAGCGTTTAGGAATCCTCAATTTAATTAATGTGTGATCCAAGTGAAGTAACATACCATAATTAGGATAGTGGAAACTCTAAAAAGTTTATAAATTGGTTATTATCACGGTTTTAATGTGGTTTCCTTCCTTTTGGTAAAAACTTACCTTTCCCGGTAAACATAAAACTGACTCTTCTTGTACCAACTTCTCACTGAATTCTATATCATTTTTAATATCTTTAAATTCTTCTATATTAATTCCGACCATCATATACATAGCGCCTTGAGGTACAATAACATGTAACCCAGGGATTTTCCCCAAAACATCGGCGCTTAATTTTGCGTTTTCTTCTAATGACTTGTTGGTTTCATCATAAAACGATTGAGGTGTATTCGTGATCATATCAGGTAGAGCACTTGAGATTAATGAATTAGCTCCAAGTATTAAATTTGCTAAGGAAGCCAAACCCGCTCGTACTTCATTTAATATATTATTATAATCATATATAAAAATCCACCCAACTCTCCAACCCGGAATTAAATATCTTTTTGCTAATCCGCTAATTTTTAATATTGGAACTGTTTTAGTTAAATCTGCTATAGGATAAAATATGTTACCTCCATATACCATATCTTCATAAATTTCATCACATATTACTGGAAGTTTATAAATTTCACATAATGATAATATAGATTCTAAATGTTGACGTGTAAAATTAGATCCACACGGATTAGAAGGATTATTCATAAGTAAGCATGCCGTTTTTTCATCGATTAAAGATGATAAATGATCTAAATCTATTTCCCAATTACGATCAGGCTATAAAAAAATACAAGACCATTCATTATATAAGGAACTTGTTAAATTAATTTAATTAAAAAAAATATCTACCAATAAATTATAATAACGACATTCAATTCCTTTTGATTCTGAAAGAGTCTGATAAAGCGAAAATCCGGGCCTTGGAAGAAGGATATTTTGCCCTTCGTTACATAATACGCTTATCGCAAGACTCAACGCGTCCGAAGCTCCACTCGCTAAAACAATATCCTAATATAAAAAAAAAAACATTTGAATTGAACAATTTAACAGTAATTTTAGTAGATCATGAAGATCATGAAAACATGATCACCTCCGAAGTTAATGGAGCTTCTTCTGTTGAAAATTTTTTCGCGAGAGCAATTCTCGCACTTTCAACTCCTATAGAGAAGCGATAAAATAATAAGAATTCATAAATATGAAAACATCGAGTAAAAACGAACTTACCAACTGATGGTACATATCCATTCGCTTTATAAGATTTTAATTGAGTTATTACAGCATCGACACAATTTTCGTGAATTTTAAAATTTCCATAATGTGTAGGATCACCTATTATCTCAAAAATATAATGTAACCAATTTATTAGTTCATTAATTTTAGTTGATTTCTATGAATTATAAAGATAATTTACCCAGTGCCAATGAAATATATTCTTTGTTAGGATTTGGAGAAACTTTCATATTATAAACTACTTCCCGAATAGGATTCACTGTACGTTTGGCAACAATTGAGGCAGGAACATGCCATTCTTTCATACGAGTTAATTCATTAGTAACATGAGTAAAAGTAGACATCGTTTTGAAAAAAAAAAAAATTATTGATTTGTACCACTTGTACCATTATCGCAGTTCTTTATATAAATAGGGCAGATCACATGTTAAATGTTAATGCTAAGGCTGTTAAGGCTGCTAAGCCGCTCTATTTGAAAACTACATCAGTAGAAAATAAAATCATTTACTGCACAAAAAACTTTCTTTATATGATTTGCGAATCCACCTGATACGAAATTCCATGTATGCTGATCAATTTGATGCGTTACACTAGATCTTTGATCTTTTTAATTCAGAAAAAATTGTAATTAAAAAAAAAAAACTCTGCGAGAAAACGAAACGTGAGTTATTAAAATATTACATTCTTTACACTTAGCAACTTCCAACTTCTAACCCAAGTATCTTACAATAGGTGAACACGATGTCAAGTCTATTACCAAAACAAAATTCAAATTTGGACTTTGATGAGGCAACCCAAAAAGAATTGGGAAAATTTTTGGAAAGTGAAAATGCACGCATGAGATTACAACAATCAATTCATACATTTACAGATTTATGTTGGGATAAATGCATTAACAAGATTAGTAATAAAATTGATCGTGGTGAAGAAACTTGTTTAACTAATTGTGTTGAAAGGTTTTTAGATACTAGTTTGTTTATTGTCAAACGTTTAGAAGAAACTAGAAAAAATTTAAGTTGAAGGAAAGTACGAATATGGAGTTAAAAGTGCAATGAAGGTTGGGTAACAAATTTGCAATTTTAAGAAATAAATTTATAACTCGTAATTCTCTCTTAAAACTATACTCTTAACGAGGTTACTTAATTCTTTAACAAAAATTAAAATAAAAGACGGTTTTGTTGAAACTTGTTAAATATAATTTATTATCTCGTGTTTGTTCGCTCGTCAATATTTGGTTTTAGGATAAATTATTTCACATTTTGAGTTGAAATACACTCCTTTAAAATCGTAGCGTTTCATCCATGAACGGAATTTTCACATATGCAAAATGTAGAACTAAATAAAAGGTCGATTTTTATGTTGCGCATTGTATCTCCAACCTTTATGAGGAGTACGCAGTTCATCTATAACACCAGGCGGAAGTGGGGGATCCAACGTTATATCCCAAGTTAATTCTCTAGCAACCTCTGCTGATGTATCAAAGGGCGACTCTAAAAAAAAAAAAAAATACCGTAGTTCAAAGTTTAATAAATTCACATAAGCAACATAAATTTCTTCGTGATTTTCTTACTTTCTCGTTCCGGTTCCTTTGGTTTTGAAGGAAAAGGTATGATTGTCTTAGTTCCAGCAATTACACGTCTCCATCTCATTGTCCCATTTCCATCAATATCAATTTTCTTCCATTCGGACCGAACAGCTCTCTTTTCATTGTTTGGTATACTTTCACTAGAAAAAGAAGTTACATATTTAAATTTCTTATGAAGGGAATAAATTCAAAATACTTACTTATTGGTATCATCAGGATGTATATGCATAACATTCGAAATATGTATTGGTTTAAGAACAGAAGCCAACCACCAGCCACCAGTTTTATCTTGATTTTCAGGATTAATTTTACTAGGATTTAATTTAGGCACAGTCATTCTGCCCATGTTAACATTTTCAATCCATAATCTATTACTTAATTTATCAATACTTTTAACTTTTCCGACTTCATTTTTTGCTTTACCAGCTATTACTTTAACTAAATCTCCCTCAAAAATTTTCCATCTTACGATCCGATCTTTTGGATGTACCCACTTTTGTGGTCTAATTAATTTCCTTATAATTGCATTTCCATCTTTGAATTTTGACCAATTTTGTCTTAACATATGAACGGGACCTTTTTGCATTCTCGACATTTTGATAAATTGAGAGAAGGAATAACTTTTAGATGAAGGAAGATCTTATCAGCCCACTTGATTAAATAGATCGACATTAAACTTATCTGACATAATAACATGATTTTTATTTAGCCTACCATTTTTTTTTCTCACGAACAGAGTACATAATTTAACTTTTTCACAAATGACTCTTCCTTTTACTATTTTTCTCTTTAAAAATGTGTTCGCATCTAGTTGACTTACTAGTATGCGATTTTGACGAGACTATAACGCAAAATGATACAATTTGTGAAATAGCTAATTTAGCTTATGAAAAAAGAGCAGAAAAGGGAAAATGTCCAAAACCACCAAATTGTCCAACTCTTTCCTTGAATGATAGTGACGAAGAATGCCCACCGCCTTGGTTACATTTTGTCGAATTGTATTTTAAAGAGTATAAAGAACACATTAAACGTTGGTGTGAACAACATTCTGAAAATACTCTTCAAGATCACTTTAAGATGTTAGAATCGTTAAAAATAGTTGAAAACAAATCAATTGATAGAATTGAGAAACATGGATGTTTGAAAGGAATTTATTATAATGATTTGGTTGAAAAAGGAAAATTAATAAAGAAAAGAGATGATGTATTACATGTATTGAAAAAATTTATTTCTAAAAAACAACCACAGAATTGGGAGAATTTCCTTTTAAGGGAACCTAACTCAACTGATGAATTGAAATCTCATATTGAAAGAAACTTGTATATTATTTCAACGAATTGGTCAAAAGATTTAATATTAGGAAGTTTATTTGAATTAGTATCTGAAAATAAATTTAATAAGAATAACATTTTTTCTAATGATTTAATTTTTGATAATAATGGTACTATTGGAAAATTAAATCGTAAAATTTTATGTGCTCTTGATAAACTTGAAATATTTGATCAATTAAACACTTCCAAAAGTAATTTGTCCGTATATATTGGTGATTCGGATACTGATTTACCATGTTTATGTGAGTATAACTGATATTATTATATTTTTAAAGTTGAATTTAATACATGAAAATAATTCAATTTTAACGCATGAATTTATTTATAGTACAAGCTAATATTGGAATTATAATGGGAAATAATAGATCTCTTACGAAATATTGCGATAAATACGAAATTGAAATTGTGGAAGGATTACCGGATTTTAAACGTTATAATATTAGTGATATGTGTAACAAAAGTGATCAAAAAAATGGAAAATTATATAGGATACAAAATTGGAAAGAAATTTCTGATAGTGGTTTACTAGAACTTTCATAATTACCAACGTGGCTATTTATTATTTTTGTTACTTTTTAGTTAAAAGATTATATTTACATACTATATAAATATCATTTTAAACTATTAACTCAACCTTTGATTATTCTATATATTATTGATTTTGGGGTTATACGAAATTTTTTTTTTAACTAAATTAAACGTGACCCCTCTTAGTAGTATTAAAGAAGGTTTTAAGCACAAAAACTTGAACAGCTGCCATTCCAACAATTAACATACTTTCAAGTAAAGCAAACCAGAAAATTCTGTTTTCGGTGCTTTTAACAGTTGAAAAATTCCTATTTTCTCTTGTCCTAAAATATTTTTGAGTCCTAGAAACAGTACTTAAACTACTACTAAGTCTTAAAAGGCTTTCTTCCATACTGCTCGTATGTTCAGGTTGAATACCTTTAGAAGGAGGTAATTCTGCTCTTGGTTCGTTTTCGATGGAAATTTCAAAATCAACAAGTTTTTCCGCAAATGTTGACATATCATTTGCAAAACAAAATGAATATTCTCCAACATAATTTGCTGTAAAAATATAATCTCCTTGTCTCTCGCGTTCACCATTTAATACTATTCTGTTACGTGGATCGGTTACCACATAATCAATATCGAAAGACCCTC
This sequence comes from Rhizophagus clarus, assembly GCA_015698045.1. NCBI lineage: Eukaryota > Fungi > Glomeromycota > Glomeromycetes > Glomerales > Glomeraceae > Rhizophagus > Rhizophagus clarus. Next base: position 1,908,385 of record BLAL01000053.1, on the reverse strand, counting down.
CGGATTGAACCTAATTAATTAATTAATTAATTAATTAAGTTTATCCAATAATAAATCTTTTATACCTTTGGTCACATCCGTAAACTTACCGCAAAATAAAAAGCTACTTTTTCGCCAGGTTTATCGGCCCAAGCGTAAAAACACGCTCTTTCATGAGCAGCAACATTATATGTTAAAGACGTTCCCTCTGAAGTTTTGAGGAGTAACGAGATAAATAAAGTGAATAACAATAAAGACGATGTTGACTTCATTATTTTAAAATTTGGAAGAAAACTTCTATTCTCAATTTTATAATTGACTGTTCAAATTCTAATAAGCAAATTTAGTACAACAGTGAATGGCCAATAAAAAATTGACACATTACATTATCTCTGATATGAAAAAATAGAATTACAACAGCCGACAACTTTTTGTTATAAAATCGGTCAAGAAAAAATCAAGCAATTTGTATCGTACCCTAAAATCTTTATGTTTGTCTTCTGTTGTGTTATCAATTCCTGTTCATAATGTTTTTTGTTGTTCTTCACCTTTAACTTTAACATTGATTCTTTTTTGATTTTTTGCGGAAATATACTCGTAATGAGTGGAATTCCTGATTGTATCTATTATATGTTCTATCCTCTTTAAACATTAAATCCTAATCACTTATGTTAATTTCCGCAATTTTACATCATCAAAATATATTGGTTTCTTCTTGTTCCAACTTTTTTTTTTCTTGAATACTACTACTTTTGACTTATCATAACATAATTGAAAATTACATCTTACGTATCAATAAACTATTAATATTCAATTAGAATAATACTAATGACTCTTAAAGGTTTACTAATATTACGCGTTTTCATCATTCGGAGTTCGATCAAAATTAATTCGAACGTAAAAAAAACAAAAAATTTGATCTATTTCAAGTTATTCTGATTTTCATATACCGACTTTTTTTATCCGGAAATAAATCGTTTGTTAACAAACTTATCTAATATTATGTGAACTGTTCACGTATTTTTTTTTTACTAAAATAAATTTCATTTGGTTTGACTTACAGGTTTTACATCTTTCATTTATAATAATAATCGTTATTTAATGATAAAATATAATATGATCAGATTTTCCTAATTATAACTTTCTTTCGTACTTATTGTCTTATCAAATTTTTTTAATTTTATTTGTGTACATTTAAAAAAATTTCTATATTATTGAATACAATTTTGTTTGGAAATAAATTTTGTTTGAAAATATATAAAATCAAATCAAAAAAAAAAAAAAAAAATTGTTTTTAAAATGCTGTCATAACCCTCATGTCTTCAATTTTCTTTTGAATTTCTGCCGGAGTCCTATCTAATTCTTCAGCAATCATTCTTTTCTTTTCCATAGGTAATAAATTATATTGTTCACATAAATCACCATCAATCACACTTTTAACGGGTGCATAAAAACTACGATATTGTAGATGATCACGTCCTGCTAATGGCGGTGCTTCATTTCTCATATGCATTTCAAGTGTTTGAAAAAAATCAATATCTTCTCTAGTTAAAAACGGAACGAATACTCCAATATTACCCATAATGCCAGTATATACAAGGATTTCACGTCCTCCTGCAACAAGAGTTGTTCGATGGATTGATGTGAGAATATCACCAACATGATAATGTGCTATCATTGATACCTTTCGTGCATAATAAATTAGATATAATTAATAAAGGTTTATTTTAAGAAATTTTATAGTACAAAAGATCTGATTACCTTATGAGGGGCACCCATTAAATATCCTTTTTCGTACATTATTTTATTTCCAGTAGGATCCTCGTCAACCTCTTCACTTGTCTCTGATGGCAGCCGATCAATAAAAAAATTTCCAAACTTATCACCGCCAGCTATTGTATCATAATCTATCATTGTGGTGGTCGTAATCCATCGTGGAGTGGTATCATCGGCAAAAATGATAATCCTATTATCATGTTGCCTATATGATGCATAATGTATTGACTCTTGCATATCACAAACAATTATACGATTGCCTTGTGTATGCAAATTCACTATACAATTTGGGATTGCCTATCATAAAGAACAAAATTGATTAACGAGAGTACAAAATTATTTATTATTTTTTTCTTTTTCAAACCTTTGTTTCACATTTTCGTAACAATTTTCTTTTTCCTATATCATATATCCTCAACGCTTTGCCAACACCAGCTAAAAGCTTTCCTTGGAAGGGCAATAACGCTAATGGTATATCATCACATTGAGTCTATGAAATGAAACAAAGTTAAAATATATTTTATAATAATAATGAATTGTTATAATTTAACTATTAAGTTCTTACCTTATGAAGAAGATTGAGATTATTTCCATCTTCACTAAATTGATATACATACAAATATCCTGATGAACATGTACGCGGTGCCAAATTTGCATCTTTGGCGGTTCCCACAACAAGGAATAATTCATTATTGTGACTATGGAAATTTACCATTGTGATGCTAAAATAAATATAATATTAGTATAAATAAAAGGTTTAATTTCAAAAGAAATAAGTGCATTTTTACCTAAATGCAGCTTCATTTTCTTCAAACTCAATTTTTGACGTAGTATCGCCCAAGAACGGGTTGATTATACGAATACATGAAGCCCATTTTCCAGGTTCAGCTTTAGGCAGTCCGAATACTTCTGGTGATAGATCCAGTAAACTTGGATCAAATCGCTTTCCTTCACTAATCTTTGCATCCAAAGTCCTTTGTTTTTCCATTGGAGAATAAGTATTATGTTCACTCTCAATCACGACAAAATTTCTTGAAGGTGGATGAAGAATAAAATGACGTGGTGTATAACTAAGTTGTATTATAGCCTGATTGAATACTGTTCCTAATTTTTCAACAGCAAAGATCCTCAATGTATTCGCCGAAATAGCTACGATCCCTTCAGGTACTTGGGGCGAAGTAAAGTTGGATCCGTATTCAAGCATATCATACGAAAGAGGTGTTAAATGTAACCGGGATTGAAAAGTATAACTTAACCAAGGTCTACTTGAAAGAGCTAAGACTGCTGGGGCCCCTTGTATTGTGACCTGGAAAAGTTTTACGGGACGAGCGCCGAGAAATCTAAAAATGATAATAATAAGTAAAATATTAAAGTGTTTAAAAATTACAAATATATGTATGAATAATCCACCTCTGTCGTGTGTCGGTCAATGAACCAGTTATAGTATCTAGCATAGTTCTCAATAAAACACCATTTTGTAATCCTATGTTGAGATATAGTGTTCCATGAGATGCGTCAGTGCCAATGTCCATCATCTCAATAATAGATAAAGATTGTGGAGAAGCATTAAGACCCTGGAGAAAGATAAGCATTGACAAAATTAAAAATTGATTTTCATAAAAAATGGGAATAATTTTTTATTACATTACCTGAGTACTAAGTACTTCTAAAGTATTGTCAGGATCAAGAGAGAGAATCCTTACGGCATTATCATCACAACCTACAGCCTATTGCAGGAAAAAATTGTCTGTATATTAAAAAAGTAAACCGAAATGCAACCATTCTGCCAATATATATCTATGGATATACTTTACCAAAAATCTTGATCTTTGTCTTCCTTCAGGTACTTCTCCAACGCTTAAACATGTTACATTAGCTGCCATTTCTTTACGTTCTTGATATTCATTTAATTGACCTTGATTGTCCAATTCAAAGTATACAAGCTCGCCTCCAGTTAGTGCTATCACAACCTGACGTTTATTTGTCGTTGCCTTTACAATCGCTCTATTGCCAGGGGTTTTCCATTCATTAACACGACGATCAGCACGAATATGTCGGATGCCTTGTGGATATATCTTCAAATTTACAGCATATGTTAATTACAATATTAAAAATATAACACGTTAAAGTATTAATGATATCAAAACCTGTAGTAATGCATCATCACCAAGTTGATGTACGTCCAATGTAGGTGTTGTGGCAAGAAAACCAGTATCAGTTACTTCTTCTACTGTCTCGCCAATAGATAACACAAGTGTAGCATTTACAAATGATACTATAATATAAGCATCAAATTCATCTATAATTATAAAGTCAATAAATTGTTAAAATTCGACGTATATTCTGTATGACTTAAAATGTCTATCATACCATCGGACTTTAATTTTGTTGTCCATACGGCATTAGGATTCCCTGGCAACTCAGAAACGGCCATTTCAGAAATTTCAAGACCATGTCTTAAAATACGAAACGTTGACCCTGCACCTCTTCCACACAAAGCATATAATTGAGGCGTATCATCATCCGTGAGATTTAGTACCTATAAATATACCATAACGGAGAATATTAGTAGCCTGTGAAAGAGAGAGTGAGAGAGTGAGAGAGTGAGAGTGATAGTGAGAGATTACTTTGGCATCGATTAACGGATTTAAACTCTCCAATTCATCAGCACGTTCTAAATTTTGAAGATCTCGCGGTGTAAAATAAGCTGAAATTTCAGTATCGGCGTCCATGAAATCATCGCTAGACCATTCAGGTTCATCATTATCATCACCGAGACTTGTGAATGAATAGAGTCGACTATTGTACGTAAATATAATAATTATTAGTGATTAATGTTATATAGAGTAATAACAAAGCGAAATCAAACAGATCAACATACTGATTCCCGAATTCCGCAGCTACAAACAAAAAACCAGCTCTAAGTATACATAATGATGCCGCGACAGGCACGGTATCAAAATATTTAATTTTAATTGCATTCACCTTATCATCCTCGTAATCAAGTGTAACTTTATATATATCACCTTCTTCACTTTGTAATAAAAAGAAGAATACACCTTTCATTTTATGCATAACACCCGCTACAATAATTAATCCACGTGAAGGATCCTCAAGAGGATTTCTGCGACGTGGTATAGGTACTCGAAGTTCAGGTACACGTTGGTGCTTATACGTTATAAAATTCTCTGAACAAACTAATACTCCTGATGGACCATCATTCCCACCGGGAACTAAGAAAAAATTTATGATTAATGAAAAGCTCAATTTTTTAAACCACAAGAAAACAATTATTAGTTACCTGGAAAAAGTAAATTTGCTCGAGCGTCAACAGGATCACTCCATTTTCTCACTACATGATTTAGACCAAGATCTAATTCATAATATGTTAGCATCTAAAAATTTGTACATAAAAATCAACATAATGTTAACGTATAGTCTAAAAATATGATATTTATTTGGTTAAATGACAAATTTTGTAGTGTACGTATAAACGTTACACAAACGCGAAAAATCATGTGACATTACTTTTTCAGTACTATTGAATGCATCTCCTGTTGGATCCATGTCAGCATCAGAATAATCTACTTCTAAGCACGCAAATACAGGATTTTCGTATCCAACATCTAATCCTATACAATGATGAACTAATGTATGCGACTTATGGGCCTCCAGCGGTGAAGATATTGTCAAATTAGCCGCCGAGTCACGGTTAAGAATATAAACCAATTTTTGTTTTTCAATAGCACCTTTATACAATAACATTGTAAATTAGCTTTCAGTAAATTCATAGTAAATTCATAAGAAAATAAACTAATATTTACCTATCATAACAGATCTGCCTTTTGGATCTACTGCTAAATATTGACCAGGAACGATTCTTCTGCATCCTGATTTACCAAAAGTTTCTTGATGAACTTTCTCGAATTTATTTTTGACATTGTTGTACTCTAAAATGACTATGCGTCCTGAATCTGAACCGACTATAATATAATCTGATTTTATAGGTGATAAACAATAGATATTATTACAGTTAATTATATTTTCCAAATAAATTAAAACTTGCTTCTCGAAACACAACATCCCAAACCTTTAGAGCCTCCTGTTAATCTAAACGGCGTCAACGATCTTATTATTCCAAAAGCATCGTGAGTTAGAAGCGTTTGTAATTTACCCGAATTTGGATCAGCTTTTAATAGTTCCAAACGAGTTACTCTAGAAATAACTATCTCTTGTTGTTTTGTACCTGAAAAATGGCCAACCACAGCAACATTTATGGTAGTTGGAGGTTGTAAGGTTAAATTGTAAAGAAACATTTTCTTTTTTTTCCTATTTGCAACAGAAGGGTAGAATCAAATTTTAATATCCTGCAGTTGTTACACAGATCTCAGATCTGAGTTAATCATATATATATAGCATTTCAAAAATAGTTCAGTAGTTTGTAATGGATAACAGTGCTTTGAAAATTGCACGATCTTCACCTAGACCGAAAGTTTTTCTTAATAATAAGTCCTCTATCGAGGGCAAAGATAATGTGGAACAACAACAACAGTCGAATATCAAAACAGAAAAATGGGATCGCTTCCAAGAACTAAAAAGAAGACGAGAGGAAATTGAAAGTAAAGCTAATAAAAAGAGAAGAAAAACAAACGATTTTATAAAAACTCGTGAGTTTTTACTATATGTTCAACTTTTAATTTGGATTTTTAATACCAACTTTTCATTTTTGCTAAGAAGCTGTTCCGTCATCAACAAAACAAAATCCTACAAAGATAAAGCAAAAAGTAAAAACATTCGATATAACAGACCCTTCGACACTCCCAAAAAGTATAGCAAAATATTTACATATGAACGAACATTTGAAAGATGTTGATCATGGTCGTTTATCAACGAAAACTGAATTAGAAAAAGAACTTGATAAAGCTGTTGAGAATGGAGATTTAGAATTAGCTTCAAAATTGAGCGATCAAATTGCACAAAATAATTATGAAATAATGGTTAACAAGGCAATAGAACGAAAAGAGTTCAATGAAGCGAAAAAGGTAATTTATTTATTCATTTAGAGGGCGGATATATTCTTAAATTTTAAACAACTTTATTTATTTAGAGGGAAGAAGAAAGGAAGGCTAATAAGAAAAAGCCTAAGTTATATTGGGGGTATGAATTTTGTTATGTAAAATGAATATTGTTATTATTTAATATTTAAATTCTGTTCGTTTATCATTATAGATTTGAAACAAAACACAGATGGGAGACAAAGAGTAATATGTAATATCAAGGAGAATTGAATAAATGAATTATAAACAAAATCGTCGTATGTATTGGTCCATACAAGAATAGATACATTACATTGATTATATGATTTTTATGCGAATTCTATATCCTTATAATAATTTATGGGCGAAAACAACTGTTTGGTAATTTGACTCGGATTTTACATAACAACTAGAAGATGGAAAGCATTGTAAGTCCGAAGCGAAAAATATACAGTATGATATTATGGTTTTATAAGTGTGTTCATGATAGAAAATAAATTACTTTAATTAAATACCTTCATCATCCGTTTCGTTTTGTAAAATAAAAATCTGTAATATTTGTGACAACCAATTAAAACTTTCCGTAATCTTGCCCAAAATCTTGCGTTCAAAGAACGGCACAGATACCCCTCCCGCAATAAAGCAATCAAGATCCTTGTGGCATCACCTCGACTTTAAAAATATCACCCTTATTCCAGTAACCTTACTTGATTCAAATAAATTTAAAAAATACGACGCAGTTTTAAATGTCACCTGTCCACTAAACTCGTGGTATTCTTCGTTACACCAATTTTGAATACTTTATATGAGTAACCAAGACGCGTCACCGCAGATTTCAAGACGCGTCGTATTTACAGTAACTCGTAATTCTCACGGCTGCAATTACTATTTAAGCAACCACGAAAAGTAATTTTAAAATTTTAAATAAGAACAGCTCAGTAACCTACTTTTTTGACAGAACCACCTTTTTTATAACCTGGCTCAGAACAAGAATACTTACTAAAGTGCAAATAGACTCCAAGAGACGTATGACGTCTCAGTCGAAACATTGCAATGATGGGCCAATTCCGGAAGAATTGCTATTGTCAGGATGCCTGGTGGAAAATGACTCTATTCAATTACAGACTCTATATGAGGAACCTTTGGAGACAACCAGACACAACCCGCGCAAAAGGCCAAGGTCTGCTACTCCAGAATCAAACGACAGATTGCAAATCTCTGACAGCATTACCCAGAATGTAAAATTGGCTCAGGGCTCAACTGGAAATGCAAAGGTTCTGTTGCCCTTCTGGAACGAATACACAAGAGAAGAATCGAAGAAATGGTGGCTGCCTGAAAGGTTTGAGTTTAATTCTTTTTATTCATTTTAATTTCTATTGTCTTTACCATTTCATTAACTTTTTTATTAGGACCGATTGTGTCATTTCAGATTCGAGCTTATGGGATGAATCTTTGAAAAAAATGGGGCTCAACTCATGGTATTCAGTACAAATGTCTGTTCCAAAAGTAATGAAGCCATCGAACTCACCGTCACGGTTTTTGTGGCAAGACATAATGGAATACATTCAGCGGAAGAAGACAAGTTGCCTAAGCCCAAAAGTTCCAAAATTCCAGCGGGCAAAGCACAGCGTATCCGACTCCTTCCTACACAAGAAGAGTGGCTAAAACTCAGACGATGGATAGTGACAGCATGCTGGACGTACAATCAATGTCTTTCCGTAGTTGAAAAAGAAGGTGTCAACCGGAACAAGAAGGATTTGCGGGCACGATGTCTCAATGCTGTAAATTTTAGGAATAATGCAGAACTTAAGTGGGTCATGGAAACACCTTATGATATACGAGATGAGGCTATGAATGATCTGCTTAAAGGATATTCTACCAATTTTGCCACCAATCGTAAAAAATTTAAGATGAAGTTCTGTTCCAAAAAAAGATCCTCACCAATCAATTGTAATACATTCTAAACATTGGGGCAAGTCTCGTGGTGAATATTCGTTCCTTCCTAAAATTAAGTCAGCAGAACCTCTTCCAAATAAGCTTGAGTATGATAGCCGCCTTGTTATGAATCAACTTGGTGAATTTTACCTTTGCATACCTAGACTACTTGAAATACGGGCTGAAAACCAAGGCCCTATGTTTCAAAAGGTTCTTATCTGTTTTTTTTTATTATATTATTTATATTATTTATTAATTTAAAACTTTAATTAATTATATATTTAATAATTTAATAGGAAGGATCAGGAGTGATTTCTCTAGATTCAGATGTGCGTACATTCATGACGGGTTATGATCCAAGTGGAATGGCTGTTGAATGGGGTAAAAATGACATTGGCCGAATTTACAGGTTATATTATGCATATGAAAAACTCCAGAGCAAGCGTGATCAAATTCATGGAAAAAGAAATAAGCGAAAATGTTACAGGTAAAATTTATTTATCAATTAATTATTTATTTGATAATTTAATGTATTTATTACTTTTAATTGCAGATTGCATCATGTTATGTTACGAATTCACATGAGAATTACCGTATTATATTACTACCTGAATTCTGCACTCAAGAAATGATCTGATGTGGGCAATGATGAATTGGATTCAAGACTGCTTAAGCCATGTGTACATGGTCACATTTTCGTTTTTGATAGCATTTGATCCATAAGGCACGTGAATATCCATAGTGTCAAGTTGTAATTTGTACAGAAGAATATACAAGCAAAACTTGTGGATTCTGTGGATATATTCATAAAAAACTAGGTGGATCTAAAGAATTTTGCTGTCCCCAATGCAAAACAAAACTTGATAGGGATATAAATGGTGCTCGTAATATTCTCTTACGATATCTCACAAAAAAGGAAAGAGTCAGCTTAGGCTGACGTGGGAGCCTATTCCCTTACAGGACTTGTTATTTCCTAATTTAAACTTTGCTTAATGTGGGGTTTTGTTAGTAATGATAGGTTTTAATATAGGCGAAGAGTTCTAATTTCAGAAGCATATATATATTCTAAATTTTTAAAAAAGCAGATCATATACTTTTTTAGATTTAAAAAAAAACTGTAGTCAATTAATTTAGAAATTGCCTGATATAAACCAAATGAGAGAGAATGAATAAATAAAAATGTTAAAATACTTACTTTCTGCATTTGAAGAACCCAACTAAAACCTAAAAATAGAAAAAAAAATTGGCGATTAGATGAATCAATAAAATGGAAACTGTTTTATTTGGATGTAATTCGCCGATAATAAACTGTGAACTGAAATTAATTATCGATTTCATGACTATTTTATTTTATAATAATATCATATAATAACTTGTTATGTATTATATTTTTAATTTATACTGTAAAACCATTTTAATACAAGATATAGTATTTCACATTACAGTAACCATTTTCTTTTTCACCGTGAAGAATAAAAAACATTCCATCTCTCCAGTTTAAATTAGTAGTAAGTTAGTTATCGCACTGTTCCATGCTAGACGGCGACTTCTTTATCTTTAATTCTTCTCTTAATAACTCGATTTTAGATAATTCCTACTATGAACCAAAAAATTATATTAAGAGCACTTTAAAAAATGCAATAATTTTTTTTTTAAAATATAAAACCTGTTCAAATTCAGAATTTACTAGCTCAAAGAATAATCTTCAATATCAGATATATTATCAATATCCATATTTACGACTATCTTTTTTCTCCAAAGTAATATAAAACAAAATGAATTTTTAAAATTTTGAAAATTTTAGCATTTTTTCATTGTCATGAAACATTTGCTTCTCTTTTATGTATTCATATTGATAAATTCTTGACGCATATTCTAAAAAAAGTAATTTTCTCTATAAATTGCTAATATTATCTAGCCAGTACTTTTTATTCGCCAGTACCTACATCACGTCACCATGTCACACGAAGAAGGAATCACACTGAGCAGGATGAAAAATTAAATTCGTCTAAGGTTTATTTACGGGTATACTTTTTTTGATACAGATATGAAAACGGGAGAAAAACTATCCTGTGATTGCTACATAACCATTTAACAAATTTCCTATGGCAATCGTCTACTAAGTTTTGTATTTTTTCTGAATACAACAGTCTCGAAGTCATTTATATCTTTTTCCATGTACAGTGTCCTTTTTGCTTCGTAATTTATCATATGCATGACATGTATAATAAGAATAGCAGGTCATAAACATTCAAACACCTGAATCAAACTCATACATAAACCCCTCCAAATTTCTCCTTGGTGTGACGAATAGTGTATGTGATGAATAAGATTTGGACCACTCGAAAAAACGTCGGAGATAAATATAGTCAGCGCGTTCTCCGCAATCACGTGATCGGTGACAGTTAAACATCACAACCATAAAAATGTCACGTGATATATATAGACCCGGAGAAATTTGGGGGGCTGCTGTATGACAGTATGAGTCACCTGGATCGTGGGATTAGCACCGCGGCAATCAATAATACGCTCGCTTTATAACGAATTTTGATTTAACGAATTTTGATTTAACGAATTTCTTGATATAGCGAACCTACTGTATTGATGTTTAAAATCTCGTTATACTGAATATTACTAATAAAATGCTGTACTATATACCGTTATTACGTTATATGAAGCAAGATTTTTCCCCATACCGAATTTTTTTTCCCGGAGCGAAGCAAAGGATTATATATGTTCTTTTAATGTAACGAAGCGCGCAACCTATGAAGTCGTATATAAAATAAAATATCAATAAGCGCCATTATGAAATATCACATGCGCGGCAATTTAGATAAAACCAACTGCGCAGTCGAAGATATTATACCAGATTTTCATATGTTAACGAATTTTTCTATAACACCAACATCGTTATTCAGCATAATGGTGGCTTGAATTCAGATAAATTTTATTACATTTTATTATTTTTGTGTCGTTTAATGTAATTACTGGTTCTGTGATCTCCTGCTTTGATATAATATTTACAATGTCTTCAATAGTTATTGATTATAGAAAGAAAGTTAGAAAAGAACCACTCAAGAAAACTATGAAGTCGCCACTCCTACAAGTTACAGCAGCTCGAGTTAAGTTTTGATAAGAATAATTTTCGTGCTCTATTCTTTCATATAGCCTGACGGAAAATATCGTGATTTAACTCTCTAAGTGTACCCCTTGCGGTCATAGTGAAGATTTGAAAAATGTGCATTTAGAGAGTGAAATTTTATATGATCTTTATATACCCAGGACTGAGTAAGGGGGTGCATTTAGAGAGAAAATACATAGTACGTGCATTTAGAGAGTGTGCACTTAGAGAGAGTTGACTGTATATATGCAGGCTGTCCTAATATTCCACAGTATTCATTACGAAGAGTTGTAATGATTTATCTTCGTATTATTCAATAAGAAATATTCCGTAATATGAAATGTTACTTTCCGTACTGCATACCATGTCATGCAGGTCATGCAGCAGAATGCACGATAATCGTGATTAGACAAACCATTATATTTTCCTAGTTTAGTAAATCACCGTTAACCGTTTAACATTCAGTCGTTTTACGATTAATACCAAACTTTTTTACGAAAAAAAATGAGCACAGTTCCAAACCTTTCGGATAATGAAAGTGACTTTAGTGATCTTGATCAACTAGAAAATCAAGGGGAAAATATTAATGCAATTTCTGAAACTATTGCAGGTCTGCTTGAGCAGGTAAGAATTTATTCCTCGTGAGATTAAATTTTTCTTTTTTGTAATTATATTTTTATTTCTAGCTTTCCAACAACATGTATCAATATGATGTGCATGTTCAGTATATTCAAACTCTTCGTCAGTCAGCGTTATTTGACGAGTTAAAAGAAGCACGAGAAATGATGCATAGCATTTTCCCTTTATCTGAAGGTATTTAAAAGGTTTAATCGTCTCTATTATTTAGAATTCATACAAAATTTATATGTCTTTGTATGACAGAAATGTGGCGTGAATGGATCGAAGATGAATCACGTATAGCTTCCACAAAAGAAGAAAAGCAGAGAATTATACAACTCTATTCCAAAGCTGTTCAAGATTACCTATGTAGGTATTTTATTTTGTCATTTATCAGGGTTTCAACTTACAATGCAATTTATTTATTTCTATGTTTATTCATATTAGCGATTAATCTTTGGAAGGGATATACAAGCTATATAGTTCAAGAATACAAAAGCTACTTGAATGAAATGAATGAAACGGAATTGGAAAATGAATCTGAATGCACTATCACGTTAGACCAAGTCCGCAAAATATTTGATGAGGCAATTCGGGAAACTTGTTACTATATAACGGAGGTAAATTATTTCTATGAAGATTTAATATCGCAAAACATTTGTTTAAAATATTCTTCTTACTTAGAGCCACCAAATTTGGGATGCATATAAAGATTTTGAAATAGAAATCCTAGAGGTTGTAATTTGGTTTAAATTATATTTTACTTTTTTTTAATAGAATTAACATTATAAGTTTTATTGACAATAGGCTTCACCTCGGTAAATATAGTTAAAACATTATTGCAAATTATATGTTATTTTATCTCACAAGAATCAATAATAGAGACGAACAACAAAAGATCAGAGTAGAAAAAATGTTTGAGAGTCGACTCAAAATCCCACATGCGAGTAAGTATATACTTATATAACGTCAATTTTTTTTTATATCTATTAATCGTTATTTACCTTTATGTAGCTGTGGATAAGACCTTTAGTGATTACTCGTCGTTTATAACAAAATACGATAATTCTAATTATGAGAACGTTATGATAGAGACAAATAAATATGTCAGTGAAGCCAAGAACAAATATTATGAAAGAGATCAATACGAAAACGCATTAGTATGTAAAAAATTTAGTATATTTTTTGTTATTAATTTCACATGTATTGAAATTCATCCTTTTCGCTAGACAGCATCAGATAACACGTTGGACAAATTCATGGATTACATTGAATTCGAAAAGAAACCGAAGAAACCAGTTGTGAATGTAATTCGTACTTTATATGAGAGAGCAATTGCTAAATATTATCTTGATAATACTCTTTGGGAAAATTATATGTTATTTTTAATTGAGAAGTATTTAATAGACAAGAAGGTTTCTATAAGCACTCTTATAGCAACAGCTGAGCGAAGCGTTCGTAACTGTTCTTGGTCAGGAGACCTTTGGGGTCATTATATAAGAATTTTGGAGAAAAACTTTAGTCCTCGTGAAGAAGTTTTAAATGTGTATAATAGAGCATTGTCAACAGGTATGCTCAAAAATAATATTGATGATCTAATAAAGGTCATCATTTCTTATGTTGATTATGAAAGGAGGAAAATTCTAGCTTATAAAGGACCAATAAATCAAGAAAATGGTTCTAGTCTTGTAAATCTTCTTGAAGAAGGAATAAAAACGGTCAAAGAGAGTGAGTTGTTTGTCAATGTTTGTCATCTGCATGAAAAATTTTATTCTTACATTTAACTCTTTATATAGCTTTTCAAATTGATGATCCTTATTATCGTTTAGAAAAGTATTTGATTGAGATAGAGGTAAATTATTTTTGAAAATTATAGAATTTAAATACAATGATCGATCATCTTTAAAGAAAATGATAGAATCTATGTTAAATTTATTTAGACTTTAATCAAAAATCTACCTAAAGTACGACAAATTTGGAATGAATTAAGTAAAAATCGTCTAAAAGAATCTGAATTTTGGATTCGATACGCAGATTGGGAAAAGTATGTATTTTAGCTAATACCCATTCAATTGTGATTATAATAATTTATCTTAATATATTAGATCCGTCGGAAATTTTGATGATGCTCGCAAGATTTACAAAAGAGCTTCACAACAAAATACTGACTGGCCTGAACGCATATTTGATGCATGGGAACAGTTTGAACATCAATACGGGACAGTTGATAACTTTGAACTCGCTATAATATTTATAAAAAAACAAATGACAATTGTTGCTCAAAGACGTGAAAGAGTAATATTAACATCTCTACAATGAATCCTTTTACAGATATGGAATATTTTCTATTAATATTATAATTAATATATTATGATTTATTTTAGGCTGCCTTGAAAGAGGCTCAGAACGCTCAAAGCGAAGGAATATTATCTCAAGTCGTTCCGACAATGCAAATTGCTGAAGGTAACGAGGCGACAGACTCTATATCTTCTGAACAATATTCTGACACGAGAAAAAGAAAACCTGAAGGTGAACAACAACTGGAAGAACTCCCAGCAGCAAAAAGAAGTAAAGGTTGGTTAAATAAATAAGTCATAAAAAAAAATTTTTTTTCGTATGTTAACATTGTTAACATTAAATTAATTTGATATTAGCCCAACGATTTGAAAAACCTAAACGGTAAGTACTGTTAAATATTTGTTATTGTACCGCACTGTACAAGGTATCCCGTGTATAATACAAAATACCCGGTTTAAAAATCATACAATACCCGGGTACAACTTCCATCCATAAGGATTTAAACAATGGTTTGATTTATAACAACCTCATAAGAACAAATAATCTACATATTACGAATTTGATATATCGAGAAGAGTATTTAAATACTATTAGAGCAGATATCTTGTGCAGCGCGGTATGATATGTATCTATTATTTAATACTAATTTTATCTAATATATATAACAGAGACCGAGAATTTGCGACGATAATTGTATCTAATTTACCCATTGATGCTAAGGAAGGAGAATTAAAAAACATTTTCCATGAAGTATATAATTAAGATTTATTAGTCAGTAATTAATATATTTCCATATTAACATCTCATTTTTATGGCTAAAAACTATAGTGCGGAAAAATAAAGGAAATTCGTTTTCTAGCAGACACAATTAACGCACAGAAAACTGCTTATATCGAATTCAACGAAAAAGTAATTTGATATATTATTTTCTAAATTACATTAAAAATAAAGTAACCAAGAATAACGATATAATCCTTATATAGGAAAGTGTTCCCGCAGCTTTAACTAAAGATAAAAAAAGAATTGGTGATCGAGAGATTAGTGTATATAGAATATCGGAACGTATTTTATTCGTTACCAATTTTTCACCATCAGTTGATATAGAAGAACTGTTTAAAAAGGTATTTTTGTGTATTTAAGTCTTTAAACTATTTCAGGATTAACTCTTCATTACTTTAGTACGGAGAAATACTCTCTGTAAGAAAGCCAAGTAATAAATACAAAAACCGAGTTTTCTGTTACGTAGAGTTTAAAGAAAGGGTATTTAATATTAGTGAATTCATTATTTTGATAAATGGAAAACTGTAATAATATATTATTCTATAATATAGAATTCTGCACAAGCTGCTCTTGAGATGAATGGTCGCGAAATAGAACCTGGAAAAAAAATTATAGTCATGATATCAAACCCACTATTAAAGAAAGAACGATCTCCACCAATGTAAGTTTAAGATTCTAATTTTATTTTATCTGGATTATTTATTTATCTTTATATATTTCATAACTCTTAGTCAGAAAGAAGTTTCTGTTCGAAATTTGCCTAGCAACCTTGAACAAAGTGAACTGAAATCCCTGTTTCAAACAGTAATATTTATATGTATTAGTTATACTGATTTTTAGTTCCTTTAATTTATTATTTACTTTTTTTTTTCTTATAGTATGGCCCAGTAACGGACGTTAGAATTCCTATGACCGATGATAACAAGTGTAGAGGGTTTGCATTTATAGATTTTGAAAACAAGGTAATTTTTATTATTAAATTATTTAATGTAGTTTTATTTAATTAAAAAAAAATTTTTTCCTTTAGGAGCATGCAGAAGCATCTCTTGCTTTAAATTCTACAGAATTTAAAGGATGTATTTTAAACGTTGCGCTTAGTGAAATCAGTCGTAATAATACTCAAAAAGAAGGTATTGTTAATGATCGTGAGAAAAATAAAAAATTTAAGCGTAGACAGGAAGGATTTAAAGAAAGGTATGAAAAAAAACTCCATTAATAATTATAAATTACAATAGTGATTATCTCAATCAACCATCATATAATTTTAGCGAAAGACGATCAAAAACTGTTACTTTTACTAAGTTGCCCAAGGATACTACAGAGAAGAATATTAAAGATATGTTGTCTCAATATTTTAAGGTAAATAAATAAACGATCATGTTTATAATTATATAATTATAATTATATTAAATTATGAGTTTTCTATTTATTTTTTCAGGATGAAACGATTAGAAAAATTACTATGTCCCATGATAGATGCGCATATGTTGAATTTGAACACATTGAGGTGATTTAAAATTAATTAGGACTTAATTTATGTTATTTATTAACTTTTTTCTTATATTTATCAGGATGCGGGAAAAGCAGCACTACATTTTAATAAGTATAAATTAAATAATACTATTATTTCTGCAGTAATTAAAAGTGATTTGCCTTCAACTGTTACGGAATTGGCTGTCCAAAGGTCTTTATAGAATATTGTGGTTCACTATAATTTGTAATTTTCTCTAATTACTTTTTATTCTTTTTTTAGGGATGATAAACCTGCAGGAATGACTATGATTCCAAGAAGATTAGTTACACCTTCTAGTAAACTTGGCATAAAAGGAAGACATGAAAGAATTGGTGTCAGTAGTTCTTCAAAGAAAGGACAATTGGTCGAACATACCAAGGATTCAAACATGTTTACCGAAAATCAAGATGTTGAAACAAAAGATGAGAATACTTCAAAGAAGTCAAATGATTATTTTAGAAATGTTTTTTACAATGCTTCTAAATCTTAATGAATTGCATTGAATAAACTAATTCTAATTAATTTCTTTTCTGTATATAATTATTTTAAGCTATAAGTGAAATTGTTCAACCAAATCTTTATTATATTTATTTGTTTTAATAAAGAAATATTATAAATATACAGAAATTGGAAAATAATGTCATAAAATTTTCCTATTTTGTATTGTTATCGTTATACTTGTAATACAAATTCCTTTTTATACCCCTAAAGTTCTTTGATTCAAAACACTTGCAATTTATATTATTTTTTGGTTATCTACCTGCACGAATTAGGAAATTTTTAGCAGTAAAATTATATTCCGGCTTAGTAAATATAGATTATTCCTAATCGGAAATCTATTTTATTTTTATTTTTATTTTTATTTTTTATTTTTACAGGTGGAAATCTATTTGATTTTTGACGTCTATTCGATTACTATTTTTCCAGTACAGTCAGCTCACCTTATAACGAATTTTGTGTCCGGGCAAATTATCCAGAAAATTCGTTTGTATTGGAAAAATGTGGTATAATATTGGATGATGAATGGAAATTTGTAAAATATATGGTATAATGTGGTATAATTGTGTTATTTATCATATTATGGTCATACAGAATATCTTCGTTATAGCTAAAAAAAAAAATTAGTTATAAAAAAATCATTATGGGGAGATCATACATGTACTTTGTTAAACGGTATAAGCCATTTAATTAGTAATATTCGAATTTTTTTATTTATGAAATCGGTACCATACTGATGATCCGCTATATTAAAAAATTCGTTATATCACTTTTCATTATGTGAGCTGACTGTATTTGGTAGGATTATGTCTCCTTCAGGATAGTGTTTGGTTTTTTATTATTATTCGTAATACCATTTTGATTAAAGTATTTGAATGGAAGCGTCTTTAAACCTGTAATTCTTTTAACAGGTGCTCATCTGGGGAATATTGATATATCTCACCTTGATGCATCAGTCTTCGTGACAAATCAGGATGTCATTCGGAATGTTAAATGATAGAAGACATTTCCTGAACAAGCCCTCATATATTTTTATGATCATGATTCATTAAAAAATATTATATTTGTTAATTTGATTACACTTATCTCTCAAAAAATACCTCTGGTTGTACTGAAATTTTCAAATTCATTTTTAACTTGTATTGCACACAATAATTTATTTCTTATCAATGTAATAAATTATAACTCACTCATTTTTCGATCAATAAGAAATTGTTCATTAATATGTTAAGATGGCATCTATTTAACTTTAATCCTATCAAATTTCATTAAAAAACAAAAAAAAATTAAAGGTATTGCTCAATTATGCTCATTACTTATCTGTCCGACTTATAATACTTACTGTATTACTATATCACTTTGCATGTGACATGGGTATTGGAACAAAAAAAAAAAAAATACTTGTTAATAGAATGAAGCCTGTGTGAAATCGTACAGTTACATAATTATATATTTCACCCAAAAAAATCATCATCGTCAATCCTTATTTGTGGAACAGTCTATTTTTTTCGTTAGCGACGCTCAAAAAATTTCATCCCATACATATGTAAAATGAACTATAGGCGAAACTTTTTGATATTTATGTATGCAAAGTATAGACACAAAAAAATTTCATAGCGGTTACTAAGGTTGTGATATCATATCATGTTAATGTTACGACTGTAAAGTCTGAATTTAGTTAACTTGATCTTATCGACTCCCAACTTACTGAACAAATCGTAAATGTAAACATTCAGGCCCTTTTCTTAATTAACCATAACGATTAGTAATGAAGTCGAGATCTCTGAATATTTCAACTGAAAAGCAAATAACAGATTAGTGATTATATCTACTGCATGTGAAAAGATGTGAAAAAAATAACGTAAACGTAGTGAAAAATCTTTATTATAAAATATTATAAATTGCTATTATAGATTGATTCTATTATAAATTATTATATATTGATTCTAAATATTATAAATTGCTATTATAGTGAAATAAACGTCCAGGAATTTGTATAAAATTCATAATAGTAAAATAAGTTATCGCTATGAACCATATACCGTGAAGATGGCGTAACACAATATAATGGCCATAAGGCAATAAAAAGCATACAATCCGTTTTCCTTCAGAACAATATCAGAGACATCAGTTAATGGTTTATATCTTTTTCCTTCTTCTAATCCTACACTTTACATGCATCCGATATTAAATTCTATCTATCCAATAGACCAGAACCTCAAATTGTTCAACATTTTTGTGATGAAACTCGTTGTCGTGTCCAGTTGCTTTACAACAATATTGCGATCATCGTCTCGGTATAAGTTTCAAAATAGCAGCCTTTCAAGTTCTCTTCCCGGATCTGTGAAAAGCTCCTCTATTACATTTTCCATTGCTGGTAACATTATTTCGTCCGGTTCCTTACAATTAATAAATTCGAGTTTGTTATCAAGCGTATACACAGTAGTATAACATAATATTCAGGGACTCACCAATTGTTCTTGAGTTAGTGTGCATTATTTAAAACAATAATGTTTCCTCGTGCTCTTCGTATGGTTTACCCGCTTAGCGAGCTCAGTCCTATTAACAAACGCTCTTAACGACTCCCTCAGCTTGTTTAACTGATCAAACTCTTGACATTTTGTTCGTGACCATGGTAGAAAGAGAGAATTTATGGTTTATTTAGTACTGTACATTTTATATACGCAGATCAAATCAGGTGACAAATTACGTAAGCTTAAATCGCGACAATATTTAATTAATAATAATTAATGGGTAATATTAATATTAACAGTTAATACTTTTAATTAAATCGAGTTTGTATTTTGAGTATTTTATAAAGATAAAATAGATGAAATAATCAACTTTTAAACTTACACAAACTTTTTTTTTACTCTCGATATGAACATTAGAAGCAATATAATTATTCAGTTTTATTGTATTTTCAAACAATTTTTTGCATAAAAGTATAATTATATTTAGATAATAAATTAATCTTATTATAAATGGATTTGGAGATCAATAATTTGTAAGATATACCAATTTCAATAAAATTAGCTTTCACAATTGTTAATAAACTCAAGATCAAGTATTTAACTCTTGTATCTCTCGTATTCTCTCGTATGTTACCTATTTAAGAGTATGATCTAAAGAAATTTTAAACTTTTGATTCTTTTACTATATTATAAGTTTTTAAATTATATATTATTGCATAATAATTACTATTTATAATAAAAGTTTATTCTAATAGGTATATTCTAGATGCTATATCACCAATAATCCAATCCATTCCACGAAGTAAATTTTCACCTGTTACTGCACTACAGGCTTGAATAGCCCAATGATGTGTTATAATAGAATCAAGCTCAAGACCCTAAAGATCAAATAAAATTAACAATTTTTTTTAAAAGCTAACAAGATTAATTTTGCTATACCTCACGAATTTGTTTATCAGTTAAAGCCCCTGGAAGATCTTGCTTGTTAGCAAAAACCAACAATGAAGCTCCCGCTAAGCGCTATAGTTAACATTCAGAGAAAAAAACATTCTTATGAATATTGACATAGTCATGCTATAAATAAATAATTGCTAGCTTACTTCTTCTAATAATAATGCTTTTAGTTCATTTTTTGTATCTTCCAATCTCATCCTATCGGCACTATCTACAACCCAAATTACACCATCAGTTTGTTCAAAATAATTGCGCCAATAAGTTCTAATAGATTTTTGTCCACCAACATCAAATACATGTAATTTGTACCTAAATTGCATACAAAATTATTGATCATTTTTTTTTTTACTAGATAATTTACAAAAAAAAGACAATTACCCGTTATGTTCTAATGATTTAATATTAAAACCTAAAGTAGGTGAAATTTTATCAATATCCTCACCATTTAACCGTTTTAATATAGTGGTTTTACCAGCATTGTCTAAACCACTATAAATAAATAAGATATTAATATAATTGATAAAAATTCAGTGCTTAAATTACTTTATGGTTTCGCTCACAGCACTAATAATCTCATCTCCTTTTCTTTTTGACGAATTTTTCGTAAAATCGATAATAGACCCATTTTGAATAATATATCAAAATTCAACAAAAAAATTATAACTAGACTTTGTTGATGGAACAGGATTTTTATTGTTGTATCACGTCACGAAAGTGAACATTTTGTGTATCCTAATTAATCGGGAAAGTAAGTATTTGGGGTCATTACTTATTAATTTACTTATCGATCGCATTATCCTTATGTCATCATGATTAAATAAACTGCGGAACAAACAAAAGATCTATCCATTTTACAATAACAAAGTGCGCAGTTGCAAAACATATAAAGCGAACTCGTTTGATTATGAATTATTTCGAATTTTCTCTTTTTTTTTTTTTTTGTTTCGAGTTGGTTCAACCTCTACATAAAAAAAAATAAAAATTTACATATATCATGAGTCTTAGAAGATCAGCACGCATCGCTAATAAGAATAAGCTTAATGAGAGTGTTGAGCAGCCTGCGATTCCAAAAAGAAAAGAAAAATCGGAAAAAAGTGTAGAAAACACCGCCCTGTCACCTTCTGGTAGAAACATTTCAACTGGAAGCATTGATAATTTTGTCGAAGAAGAAATGACAGGTGTACTCATAATTCCCACTGAAACGTTTATTGATAAAGGAAAGGCAAAAGAGAACTCTTTATCATTAGTTGATCATACTTCTGTCAAGTCAAAGGAAATTTTTCAACATTCTGATGGCTCTAAAAGCATTTTTGAACCCATCGACTCTTCCTGGTTACAAAAAAGATCAGCAATGAAATCCAATGATTCAGACATCGAGACTCTGGAGAACAAAGAATTTCAAGATAATCTAGATCATAATATGAATGAAGATAATGATAGTGACGATTGGGAAGAAGTAGACCTTTCTACATGTCAAGGTATAATATAATTCAAGTCAAAAAAACATGCCAACATTAAGAATATATCTTGATACAATTTTTTTACGTTCTTAGATCAACTTGATGATTTTTCTGAGTCTAAGCCACTCCCGAATAAAACTATTCAAATTACTTTTGAGAAGCCTAAGATACAATACAAGTATTGTATTTTAGCTTTTTCAAATAACATATTTATTTGGTTATGATTATTATGATTATGTATTTTACATAATTTCTTTGTCAGAAATTAATATTGTGAAATAATTTAATTATATCAGAGCTCGAGGTATCACAAAAATCGAGCGAGCTATTCGACAAAATGTACACAAATCCCACTTGTTATGCCTACTCGCCCATGGTATGATTAGGAATAAATGGTGTAATGATGAAATGACACAGGCACTTATCGTTCATTTTGAATATTTATCTTATTAGGAGAAGTTTATACTTATTTGATATTTTTATAGGCAACAGCACTCTCTTTAATTGAGTATGATTTACAAGCGCTTTTTGACAAGGCCTTGGCAAAGGTTGACGTTAAACATGCTAATATACTGAATATAGCATTACAAGATTTGTGTAAATGGTGGAAGAATTATTTTGTAGTTACAAGGCCTGGGATTCGAAATAGAGCATATCATGAATTTGAAGAGAACAGTGGGGGAAAGATAGCCGAGGTATAATCACTTTTTTATTGTTTTTTATTTTGTTCAATATTAACAAAATTATTTAATTAGGATGATGAATCATTTTTTGATTGTTTAACATCCATAAATGCATTTCGGAGGAGTATTAGTATTGGAGAAGGAAGTCGGGACAGTTCTGCACAATTATTTGTTGCTGCGTTACGTTCCTTAGGGATACCCGCACGATTAGTATGTTCCTTACAAGCGGTATCATTTAAAATAGCACGTAAAAACGAGGCTACCTCTCGAAAAAAAGAAAATGTTTTAGGCTCAACAAATGAAGAAGCCCAGAGAACACTTGGACTTGGAAAATATAAACTTAGTGCAAAAAGAAAGAATGGCAATAGCAGTAAACCAAAAAGAGGACAAGGTGATGATGATGATGATTACAATCCTCTATCTAAACAATCTAGTACTGATCGCTTGGGTAAGTCACGTAATGTATTGAAAAACAGCCCTAAGAGAAATAATAGCAATGGTAAGTGCTGATGTTAATATTTATTAGCATTTCTTAGATATATTTTTAACTTTAATTGTGTTATAAGGCTTGCAAGAATCAAATACGCCACCAATATTCTGGTGTGAGGTTTATTTTGCAGCCTATAAGAAATGGTTTTGTGTAGATCCAATTCGTGCATTGGTGAATTCACCACAAGCAATGGAGCCTGCACCTAATGACACGGATAATGTTATGGCTTACGTTGTTGCATTTGAACAAGGTAATTTCGTTAAAGTAGCACTTATATTATTGAATTGAACTAATAAATTGCGGAATAGATGGTTATATAAAAGACGTGACGCGTCGGTATACTTCACAATGGGGAGCACGGACGCGAAAATTAAGAGTACCTGCTACTAAGGATGGTTATGATTGGTGGCATGAAACGTTGTCTTATTTCGCACGTCCGTATGAAAGGGTATTTATTATTTTCGTATTTCGTGATATTTAACAATTGGTTAATTTTGTTCTATTTAACATAGAAACAAGATAATGAGGAAGATGAACATTTACATAAATTGGAAGTTTCTGAACGTATGCCAACTTCTATTGGTGCTTTCCACAACCATCCTTTGTACGTAAGATACGTGCTTAATGTGTAACAACAATTGAAAATATCTGTAATATTTATTGTATTAATTAGGTATGCTCTTGAACGTCATTTGAAGAAGTTTGAAATAATTCATCCAAAACAACCAATAATAGGGAATATTCGCGGTGAACCAATTTATCCACGCAAGAATGTTAAACAAGTATGTTACTAAAAAAAATTTTTGTTTGGAAGATTATTATACTTAAGTCTTTTCTTTCTAGTTACATACAGCTGAGACTTGGTTAAGAGAAGGTCGACAAGTTAAAGTAAGAAAATATTTTATATATTTTTTTTTCATAATTTTTAACTTAAATTATTCCCAATTTCTTAGATAGGTGAACAGCCTATAAAACACGTGAAATCGCGTATATACACTTTAGCAAAACGTCGCGCGGCAAACATGGCTTCATTATATGATGAAGAACCCCCCGAATCTGGTTTATATGGCGAATGGCAAACCGAAGAATATATACCTGAACCGATAATTGATGTGCGTTACGACCGATTTCTCTGAAAGATTTCTTAATTTTTATAAATATTAAATAATTTATTGATTTATTATCAATGATTAAATAGGGTAAGGTACCAAAGAATTCTTATGGTAATGTGAACATGTTCAAGGAAAACATGTGTCCAATCGGAGGTGTCCATATTCCGAGTAAGTTAATATTTTGTACATATATATATTTATTACATCCCAGAATATAATTTGAACCTTATTTTAAGTTAATGGAATTGGTAAAATTGCAAAGAAATTTGGTATTGACTATGGAGACGCTGTGGTTAGTTTATAGTTGTTTTAGTGAATAGGAGTACTTTATTTATCTATTAAAAGCTTATAAGATTTACTTTCATAGGTTGGTTTTGATTTTCAAGCTCGTCGATGTGTTCCAGTAATTCATGGAATTGTAGTTGCGAAGGAACATGAAACAATGTTACTTGAGGTAAGTCATTTGGAGGAAATTATCCTTGAATCCATTGCTATTTTAATTTTTTTTTTTTATGGACAGGCATGGCATGAATATGCAAGTCACGTTGAAGCCATGAATAATGAAAAGCGAGAAAGAGAAGTTTTGACAAGATGGAGAAAATTAATTATCGGAGTGCAAATTCGAATGAGATTATACAATGATTATGTAAAGGAGGATTCGTCTGATATGGAAGAAGGAGAAAGTGAATTTTACCATGGTGAATCGGAAGGAGAGAGTGAATTATATCACGTCGATACTGAAGAAGAAGATAATAATTGTTCGATTGACGTTGACAAACCCAATGAAACTATTGGAGAAAAGACCATTGTTGAAAGTAACGACGATAAATCCAATACTAATTCTTCAGATGATATGGATATTGAAGGTGATTTTGTACGAATAGAAGAGAATGATATAAATACAGGAGGTAGCACTACGTGCGATGATAAAGATGAAGAAATGTATACAGGAGATAAAAATGAAGTTATTGAAATAGAAGGCGGCTTCATACGCGAGAAACAATATGAAGACATTGATATAGGTGGTGGTTTTATACGTGATGATGAAGACTTGCTAGAGTAGAATAGAATATTTTATTTGATTTCCGATTAAAAAAAAATTTATTTTGATCTGCATAATGCATCCATCATTCTACATCATACGAACACGTCTGAAATGAAATTTTGTTTTATAATGACATATCATTTATAATTTTTTATAATTAACGGTTTATTATTATTATTAATCACATAAAAGTTATTAATTTACTGATGATCGTATTGATGGAAGACATAATTATAAATATTAATATAATGCCAAATTCTCTAGCTCGATATAATGACATCATGAATATAACGACAACCATTATAAAATGAGTTTAACATTGCACATCATTCTGTTCTTTATAATTTTGTTATAAGATTTGCATTATAACGGGCAGACTTGTACTTGTGTATCATTAATTAACGCAAATAGTTAACTAACGAATTTTGTATATAATAGTATCTGTAAACTTTAGAGACAAGAACTCCTTTTTTTTTCCTCTTAACCTTATACAATGATTTCTCGAGGATTTTTTATAATATCACTTATATTTGCAATAATCATATTTTTAACTTACAAAAATAACAATAAATCTTTATACTTTAAAAATGATCCAATAAACGAACAAGAGCAATCTCATCTTTTAAATAAAGACAAAGAAATTGTATATATCGATATAGATTCTTATAACATAACAGAGGAAGAAAAATTTATATCATATTTACCACATAGTGGGTTTCACAATCAGAGGATATCAGTAGAGAATGCAATATTCTTAGCATGGTATTTGAATCGAACGTTAATATTACCACCATTAATGTTTTTCAGTGGAATACCTCCATTTGGTATGGCACCATTTGATCAATTATCTCAAAGATTATCACAATTAAAACCGAATCAAAATAATTTTACAGAATGTGAAAAAAACCAATGTGTTACCGCAAATTATACTTTATATCATTGGGAAGAATTAATGAGTATGAAATGGATCAAACAACATGTAAAGATTGTTCACAGAACAGACTTTGATGATAAAAATTTATTAAATATTCTTAATACTAAAGAACGGGAAGTTTATTATACAAAATGTAATGTAAGATATCATCATAGGTATTACGATTATTTAAATTCAACAATTGGTTTGGATGAATTTGAAGAAAGAATTGATTTGGCAAAATTGAAAGATCGAAAAGAAAAATTATTTTATTTTGGCAGTTTATATTCGACAAGAAGGGTTGTAAGAGAATTACCTGAAAATAAAGAATTTTGGAGTAAATTATTAAAAGAATTTGTCCCTGAAAATCCTATTATAATTAAAATTGTTAATAATATTGTAAAAAAAATTGGAGGAGAAAGAAATTTTTTGGGAGTTCACGCCCGATTAGGTAATGATTTTAAAAGTGATAATCTTTTTAGAGGAACATCAGATAAAACAATTGAATCGTTTATATTAAAAATATCAAACGATTATAGAGAATATGAAAATACTTTTAATATTGATAAGAGTACGGAAGTTGCGAAACAAATGAGACAAACTATATTAACATCAACAAAATTAATAGAAAACAAGGTTTTTGAACAATGTTCTTCAAAATTTACAAATAACACTTTACCCATAATAATTTTTTTAGCTACAGATGCGAAAAGAACTCATAAGTCTCTTAAACCATTCTTAGAAAAATTTCCTTGTGTATTTATGTTAGAAGATTTCGAAGATTGTAAATCATTAAAATCATTAGAAAACCCTTTAGATAAAATTAACATGTATAAACATTTAATTCCGTTAGTAGATTTAATGATTTCTTCAAAAGGAAGTAGATTTTATGGAACTCCGATTAGTACATTTTCTTTATATGCTATGAGATTAAATAGTTTATCAAATACTTTTGATAGTTAATAATGCACATCTTTTAATTAATAAAACGAAAGGTGGTTGGTGATTTAACACTGCATTTGTGCAACATCATCATGTGATAAATTCTATCTATATTAACAACAGTATTTTTTGTTGAATTGTTGAATTCATCTAATCCGAGAGAGGCTTTGAAAAATAATTTTTCAAATACATTTTGATAGATAATTTTTAATAATACTTCTTCGTAGATAACATTTAATATTATTTTCCTGATTATTTTGTAAAAAATAATTTTTTTTTTAAAAAAAAAAAAAATAAAATAAAATAAAACCCTTTAGTTTGATTTTTTAATTTGATTAATGTACACATTATTGAGCGGATTGCATGAATACCTTACA
Source organism: Rhizophagus clarus (assembly GCA_015698045.1). NCBI lineage: Eukaryota > Fungi > Glomeromycota > Glomeromycetes > Glomerales > Glomeraceae > Rhizophagus > Rhizophagus clarus. The sequence continues at coordinate 1,880,381 of BLAL01000053.1, read as the reverse complement.
CGGAGGGAAGAATTTTACGTTATTATACTTGGACTTGATAATGCTGGTAAGACAGTAAGTATTGAAACATTGTTTTCGTTTTGCTTTATGTAACTATTTTCATTTTTAATATCAGTGATTCTTTTTGGCAGACATTATTAGAACGAATTAAATCGATATTTTTAGGTGTTGTTGGGTTATCACCTGATAGGATTGCTCCTACGGTAGGATTAAACAGTGAGTTCTTGAGAATTCTATTTATTGAATTAATTATCTTTATATTTATTTACCTATTCGTGTTGTTAAATTAGTCGGAAAAATAGATATAAATCGAGCAAGACTGAATTTTTGGGATTTAGGAGGACAAAGAGATTTACACGGTATTTGGGAAAAATATTATTCAGAATGTCATGCTATTGTATTTGTAGTGGATTCGACCGATAAAGAACGTATTGAAGAATGCAAGGAAGTATTTGGTAAGTTATTAACGCATCCAAAAAGAATTTTTTAGTTCGTTGATAATAATTTTTTGTTATACTTGACTTTTAAAAAAAAAATTAGAGAAGATAATTACTAATGATGAAGTTGAAGGAGTTCCGATATTAATGTTGGCTAATAAACAAGATTTGCCAAATTCGTTAAAGGTTGAAGAGATTAAGGAAATTTTTAACAAAATTGCTTTAAAATTAGGTGCTAGAGACTCTAGAGTTTTACCTATATCTGCATTAGAAGGGTAGGTATTATTGGGATAAAGAAAATTTTTTTTTCGACATATTTGTTCTAAATAATTTAATTTTTTTTAGGACTGGCGTGAGAGAAGCCGTAGATTGGTTATTTGTTAGATTACAAAGAAATAAGCAAAATAGACCACCTACATTTAAATAATCTTTTTCATTAGAATAAAAATAGCAAGGATATTTTAAATAAGAGAATTATTTTTTTTTTTTTTTTTATCGTAAGACATTTATAAAGTATTACTTATTAGTATACTTTTTTTTCATATTAATATATTTATAAAAGGACATAATAGCTTTCTTCATAGGACATTTTTTTTATTATTTATTGTAATATATTTGAAATGGTATGTATATTTACTATATGATGTTATTTAATATAATTCTACTTTTATGATAACTGATAAATGAATAAATTATATTTTCATTAAATTATCACTGGTACGATAATGCCTTTGCTTACTATATTATATATATTTATAATCAACTTGAATGTATAAATATTTTGTTTTATTAAATTACTATAACTTGTGATCTCAAAAATTAATATGAAATTTAGTTATCAATAGTCATTTTACTAACAATCCATCCAGCGACTATTTTCCCAACAACTTCACCATGGCTCAATACGAAAGCGTGTGGAGTGTTTCTTTCACATAATAATACTTTCCCTTCAGGAAATCTTTTTTTCATATCTTCATAATGTTCAAGCGGTGCCCATTTATCACCATCACTAAAATAAAATGTAAATTTATTTAAATGTTCACGATAGAATTCTTCATCTAGCTCACAAACTGTTTCCATCTCATCATTCGCCATATATAATGTGTTTTCAACGACATGTCCGTGTAAAAGGGCCGATAACGTTATGTTTAACATTGATTCTTTTTGCCAAGTTAAACTAGAAACCAAGAATTTGAAGAAAGTTGGTGGGATGAAATATCGCAAATTTGAAACAAATGAAGCAGCTAAACTACGTGCACGTTCGTTAAACAAGAACTGCAAAGAATTCAATACTTGTAAGTGAGATTTATAAAAAATTTTCACCAAGGCTTATAAATAACTTACATTCATCATAATACCATTAGGTGTCTTTACAATATGTTGTAAAGTAGGATATAACGCGTAAATCATTTCAATTCCATGATTTGGTCTCGCTTTCAACACCTATCAAGTCAGAATTAGAAATTTTCATTTGTAAAATAATTTACTCTTCCCTTGAAACATAAATACCTGAGTACCAATGTAGGCACCAATTGAGTGTCCACAAATAATAAATTTAGGTTGTTTCTCACCTCCTTGAGAAGTGAATCTTGACTTCAATTTATCGATAAACTGAATTTTGTGATCGATTTGATCTTGAAGGGAATAAAGATTTTTTAAGCTCAAATTATGTGGCCCGTAAGAATGTCCAAGCATTGAAACTATTATGATAATAAGGGTAAGTTTAACTATGTAATTTAATGAATTCGTATGATTTTACCATATTACGAACCTCCAACGATGTCAATTTTCTTTCCAAGCTCATCATGGATTGTATTCAAGAATTCAACATAATAATCAATTACACCTGGATTTCCTGTGATTACAAACAAGATATAATTTTCATCATTATTTTTAGAAGGCCACCATAAGGTTTCAGTTAAATGTTCTTCATCTTGTAATATAAGTTTTAATGGTTCTCCTTCAATATAATTATCTTTTAATCGAAAAATTTCTTCAGGTTTTGGAAATTCATTAACATGAATTGGTTCTACAATGGACATCGTGTAACTCGGTTTTTTAATTATTATATTTCGTGAAAAACATTTATTCCGAAGTAAAGGATTGATTTTAAAGAGGCGCAGAAATGATGATGTTAATTTAAAAAAAACCATTTCTTTATGGGATTTGATGTGGTTTTTATAAATTTTAGAATATATATCACACGGGTGATTTTCTCGGAATTTTGTTTCTTAACATGTGTAATTGTGCTATCATTTTACTATTTTATTTAATTATAGTTTGACATTAATTTGGTAAAATAATAGATATTCACGATGCAGCATTGCAGCCCCTTATACTCACTCCATTATTAGTCAAAAAAAATTTTTAACAAACAAATTTAATGTCACGATATGGCACGCCCTATTCAAGGTATATACCAATAAGGTATATACCAATAATACCATCCATATTGTAGGTAACAACAGAAAAAAGTAATTACAGTATGATATACCCTCCGCAAAAGTTTATTGCAGAATGCGCACGTGACTAAAATTACGTAATAATTATAATCAGGAAGACAGGAACGCGTCAAAAAATTACGGATCGTAATTAATATATTGTTGACTGTCTTAACGAACTGAAAAACTACTGAGAATGATTTGCAATGTAAATATGCAGACTTTTGGGAAAAGCACAGAAAATCATTTAAAAGTTTCTGGATTTTTGATTCAAAAAAGGTGTTCTCAAAGATAAAAACTCAAAAGTGAATTGGATACGAGAGAAAAGGAACACAAAGTTTTTACTTAATTCATTAAAGCAAGCTAAAAGTCCTGAGTTGCATTTAGTTCTGCTCTGTCAATTGCGGTTGGCAGTGGGAAAGATCGTGGTCGGTTGGTGAGCATATAATAAATTGTATGTTAGTGTTCAGTGCAACACTTTAACGCTCCATCATTAGCTATCCTGTTAATTGCCTGTCAATTGCGGTTGGCAAATGGGAAAAGATTGCGGTCAGTTGGTGAGCATGCACTCCTGATCTAATATTAAAGGTTCATTTTAGACCTGACAGATTCTGGAAGTGACGAAAAATATCGAAACCAAGATCATTTACTATTACCAAGCAGATTGAAAAAGATCTGTAGAATGAATCGCATGTAAAGATCGAGAACTTTGAATCTGCAACCGTCGGACAAAAGGGACCTTACGAAGAGACACCACCAGACAAGGTCAGAAAATAACATTCGTTTTTTTTTAAAGCAATGCCTTTTTTTTAACTCTATAATTACTTTGAATGCATAGATTAGAGCCGTCACATTCAATGATGAAGAGTTCACCATTCCAATAGAATCATTGGAAGCATCACATATTTTCAGATGCCAATAGATTTTTTTTCATGATGCATGTTTGTCCGAAAATGCCTATCGTGATCGTATAATTAATAATTATGGGAGGATATGTTTTAAAATGTTAGTCCCACGATTTATATGCGAACGTAAGTACCTTTTCCTTGTGCATTTTTTAAAAAGTCTTATATTATACTAATACATTTATTATATTTGGTAATCAGAGGTGAAATAGAAAACAATGATCGAAATCGGAAAGATTGTTCAAGAACACCAGGAATCTTAATGATGAAATTCAGAGTAAAGAAATTCAAATTTGTTTTGAGCAACCCGTGTAAACATCATGATTCTAAGATGAATGAAAGTTTAAATCAAAAACTTTGTTTTGATTTTACTAGTGAAATTTGTGTTGAAGCTTTGGTTTTTTTTAATAACTTACCTAAGAGGCTATTGAAGAACCCTGATGCGTTCCTATGATTTTCCCGTCTATCATATTTTCGCTTTTATCGTCAAATCTGCCCAAAATACATTCATGTTATCGCCGTAGATGATGGACAGCATGGAGGAGTAGTCACTAAGCGAAGACAACGTAGAGGCGTAGTCACCAAACGCGATGAGAGCATCATCGAACGCAGACAGCGCGACAGTGTAAGTGAGTTGTAATAAATTTGATCAACGCAAGTGAATGCAATCTGCCTTGATTTTTGATATGTTCTCTAATTATCGATCTTGAATATTTAAATTTACTCGTTTATTTCTATTATGCAGTACTTTCAATTGGTGATGTGCTTGATAAAGCTGGAGCATTAATTAATTATTATTCTTAGGTCCTAGTAAACGTTGCAAAAAAAAACGCGCACCAACCGTATTCATATTTTGAGGTATCAGCAGAAAATAGGTATAACTAATTTTCTTCTGCATAACCTTCCAGAACAGGATAAAGAAGGCCTTACCGATTATGATTCTTTAAAAAAGTGCGTATATATATATATATATACACACTATTCTTATTTTATTAAATAAATAAAATTATATTTTTATAACTTAAAAATCGAGCAATTCCCAATTACGTTTCTCTTATTATATTTTCAAATGCTTCTGGATGTGGCAAACACATTCATTTGTAGGGTCCAGAGTCCGCATTTTTGGTGCATACTAGAAGAAAATCTTCAATCAGTGACAGAATTGTTATTCTGGAAACCTCCGGTTGCGGAAAACTCGCAAACTTTATGCCACAATTATGGCCTATACTAGAAATTTTTCTATATCAGCTAACTTGGTGCCCTTGCCAGTAAGATATATGTATAGTTTGGCTTCCTCAACCTCACTTAATTTATTAGGCTCTTTGGGAGACTTAGGTGTCTGTATGGATTCAGGCACATTAATGTTTAACGATAATGGAAAGTTGTGGGGGAATCTGCATTGCAGCGGATAAATTTATAATTCCTATTCATTTAATTTTGGGAGATGCCCAAAATAATTCGCGAAAAATGCAGAGAAATAAAAGGAGCCCGTCTAACGATACGCGTTTACTCTGAAAAGAAGAAAGAAGACTATAGGAATTGGGAAAAGAGAACATGCAAAAAACTCAAATGAAATGTCTAAAAAAGTTATGAAGCTTTTATTTTAGTTATAATATTTTATATTTTTTAATATAGTCTATTACCGAGACGGAATTCGGGAATTGCCTAAAATACAATGTAATAAAAATTCATAAAAAATAATAAAGCGCTCATCCACATCGGGTGTTTCCTTTTAACATGTTACAAAAAGCTTTATTTTGCATGTTTTTTTTTTGGAAAATAGTTCATATAATGGCCGACCTTTAACCAGTAACCACATCCAACTTGTTTTAGAACTTCTGCAACTGATCGGTGTGATCACTAGAATATTTCAGTGGATTGATTGTAATGAATTTTAATCGTGTATTTTTTATGTTTCTATTTAAACATGCTTACGCAAAGTTTTAAAATCAGAGGAGCATCATTGCTTTGTAAATAGCAAGGCAATTCTTTATTACTATGTAAATGAATACATTGAGTTCGGTCGGCTAATAAATGAAAATAATAAAATGGTTTAAAGGAGGGATAAAGTACGCGTTTCCAGAGGAGATAATTTTTTACGTTTTCTTCCCAATAATTCCTCATTTCCATAGCTATTCAATGGTAGTATCCATATCTTATCATTCATAAGCTAAGATTTGTAAAGATGCCTGAAATAATATCTAGTATTCCTATTCAAAAATTCAAATAAGTATAATGTATTAAATTCCGGTTGAAGAAAAGGGTAGCACTTGCTAGAAGAACTTCTGGAAAAAAGAGTTTTCGGTTCTTCTAAAGAAATACCTCAACTTATTATTATTTATGTTACGTACTATAAATTTCATATTAAAATATAACTCACATATTTTCAAATTCTTTTTTAAGGGATTCGGGAGCGTATACGCAAACTCAATTCTCTCCAATTAAAAAAAAAAAAAAACGAAAGAACATCTATTCTTTTTCACATTTATTTACACAAATATCTTTGGTGAATATATCTTTAGCATCCTTATCATTTAACTTGTTTGTTTAAGTCTTAGTTTCTCTTTTCTATCATTTTTTTTTTTTTTGGTTTACATCTCCACTATTAATTAATCGAAAGAAATTAATATCATCATTATTTTGATAAGTTATCTGTTAAAGAAACAAAAATCTAAATAACCGAATTAAGAAATTCAATACTTATAGTACGCGTTCGAATTAGGATGCAAATGAGAAAAATAATATATTTTGCACATCTATGTAGTAATTTAATTCCGATTTTAGATCTATTATAAGTTTCATATGTTTATTCAAATTAGTAACATGGAAAACGTTGAAGAGTTTCTTTTCTTAGGCCTAATGGTTTGCCGGGGAATTTTTTTTAGGGGTTCTGTTAGCCATGTGCTATAGGTTCCCTCCTTTTCCTAGTGTGTTAGTTATAGGTAATGATGATAGACGTTAGTTTAGGAACCCAAGTTTCGTTATCCTCATATTAATAAAATAAAATAAAATAAAAAAGTGACATGTGCCTCCTGGCGAACCAGAGACATGCTTACAAACTTAGTTTATAGTGTAATATTTCTATTTTGATTTTGACACGAAATAAGAAGTATTCATTTAAGGAAACGATTCGGAAACGTACATTGCTCGTGGCATGCATTTATTCTTCAATTATCGTTGCAAAACCCTTGTATTTATGTCCGGTTTAATGCTTTTTAGGTAAAAATCACATATTCTGTAGCATATCGAGGTGTTTGTTACTTCATCACTGATTGTGTGATACAATAATATTCTGGGGTTCATCAGATTTACGAACAGTTTTTGTACAAATAAAGTGTTATTAATTTAATAAGCTAACCGTGACCCACGGGTCAAAGTCTCACAATAGGACTATTTTTTGGTAATAATTCACTGCCGATTACGCGAATGTATCGTTCTTATACCATCAGGTGCTATCTTCTTGTACTATCGGTTAAATGCATCCCGTTTTTGTATCTTTCTTGGACATCTTACACAACTCTTTTGACGTATAGCCACATTTATATTTTTTTTTTTTGTTTTAAAAAATAATTTTATTATACATATTTTTTTATTTTAACCTAATTTTATTATATGATGGTCATGTTTTTCCGCAACATAAATGTTTTTTAATTATAATAATTTGACAGCATTTTTTATAATAAATTATATTATAATTTTACTATGATATTAAAAAATAAGTCCACTGTCGAGTAATCTTTGATGAATCAATAAAATAAATTGATTTTTCAGTAATTTTTGATAGCTTTACTTCCCATTTACAACCTATTTACCACCTATTAATAAAAAAAAAAATATATAAATGTTAAAAGTTTTGTTCAAATTATATAAAAGTAATAAAGCTTTTGTTTTAAAATAAAGAAAAAAAAATATGAAGTGATAAAGACAGGAAATAAAAATATAGAAATGATTATATCATTACGTGTCAAATACCTGATAGTTCTTCTGGTCGGCATAAAAAAATAACAAAAATGGGGTGCTTAACCTGCATATTTCTGATGGTACAAGAAAATAGCACGATACATATTTGTTATTTTTTACATGTACTGTATGAAGGAACAGCATTTGGATATTCTAAACAGAAAGAACTCCGTCTATCATCGTGTATCCGTAAAAACTCAAAAAACAAAAAAAATTAACCGAAGAATATGGAGCCGGGCTAGTTTTTAAACATATTTTCCTACGACGCTGTTTTTTAAATGCTAAAAACTCGAGGTGAAAACTGAACATATTAGTAGATGACATACAGTACTTTTTGATTTATTATTACCTGTTTTAGTGATCGATTCCAATGAAATATTTTTCATTGCATTCTATAATACATGAAGACTGTTTCATGTATATATGTGGTATCCCAAAATATCGTTTATAACGAAAAATATAAGTATAATTTGTATGCCTTAGTAAAGAATATGTACCGATGATATTTTTGTACGGGCTCAACAGAAAAAAACCTAACAGAAATTAGTTTCTCTTCCACTCTGAGCACCATTCAGTATAAATTGAAGCTTTATGACAACATCTAACATGAAAAACATGTTCATATGGGAACGAGGCAAGCAAAATTATAATTTCCCCTTACATACTAAGCAAGAACCAATTTCATGGGGAAGGTTCAGGGAAAAAATTGGGGGCCATTCTATAACTAAATTTGATAGAAGTAGCACGATGGATTCCTGGGCGCGGGACGCCATAAAGGTGAAAATGGTCTATGAAAGGTTATTTATGCTTGCAGGACCATGGTAAGGAATGAATTAATAAGCCAGGCCGGAAAACAAGTATTAAATGCGTTATCAAAGGTAACATACTATGTCATAATTGTCATAAGACCCTTCACACTCCAACACGATCTACTGCAATATAAATTGATAGATGTGAAGTTTCTTCACAATTTATTGATATATGTAATAGACTTTGCTCGTCATTATATGATTAATTTCCTTCTTTTTTACTTGCAATCTGTTCTTATTGCATAATCGCACAGATTGGATAATCAACCTCCGAAATGCGCAACATGAATCAATGACATAGTTACTGCGCATGATATTCCTTCGGATAATCTCACACACATAAGAAATGGAACTTTCTTTTCAAATTTCTGTTGAAATTTACCTTTAACCTTATCAATCTAAGACTGGAAAGAATTGTCGATCAACTCATAGGTTTGTTTTACAAAGCGAAATGACGTCTTCATTAATGCTTATGGTCTAACCATCTAGATTTACATGGACATCAAGGTTTAAAGTCGTTTCCTTGCGAATCTGCACAGCTAAATAAAAAAATTAAATTTAGAAATTTCTTCACATAAGACTTTATATTTTATCTCAGTGAAAAAAAGAGAGAACCATGGTTACCATCGGAAATTAATTGAATTCGATCTTACAGCGTAAATTGGCTCTCTTGACTGATACTTTATCACATCACTCACGACTCACGAGTATATAATAAGCTTGAGGTGATGCAAGCGAAGCAACAGTTTAAAATTCCGCGAGACGGTTCGTCGAATATGAACAATTTTCTCATTTTTTTGTCTCACACTGTATCCGTGCTTTGGCTAGTTCGATTCGAATCTGAAAAATAAATCCAACTGGAAAAACAGACTATATATCACAGTATATGAAATCACGTGCTACACACTATATTTATACGGAATTATCTCCGACGAAGTATATGCAGTTGTCGTCATTAAAATAATTCGTGCTACGTTACTTTTTTTAAAACCTTTTGATAAAATAACTAAATTGGAAAATTTTTATAAAAGAAATTGTGAACCAAATTCGATCTAGTATAACAAAAACTTTTATTTGTAACAAATATTAAATCAGGATGTGTTTCAAAGAAATCTGCCGTACATAAGGAAGATAAAGTCTGTTATTGTTTATACTACAAGTATATTCATGCCGTTGAGTAATATAATTTTTATTTTGAAAGGACATGCAAAAAAAAATATTAAAGCTAAAAGGCAAATTGTTTTAATCTCAAGAAAATCCCTCAATAGACCATTATAATACAAACGATCAAATAACCTACACAATAATGTGAATTCTTGCGACTGCTTCCAATTTGAAATAATATTATTCCAATATCTTATAAAGAAAACGATTACAAACAACGACAACCAATATTCTCTTCTGTCATACCTGCCATACCGCTCATATCTCATTCGTTCAATATTATTACTAGTTCTTCTCAAATAAATATCGAAATTGTCAACTTCTTCATATGCAAATTTTAAATAATTTTGATGCGCAAAACCAGTTTCAACAAGGTTACACTTCTCCAATCATTGATGTTATTAATTTAATAATTTCATAATTAATACTCTTTTAAGTAAGGCTTGCTACATTTAATAATATATTTTAACCATTTTTATTGTTATTTTACAAATTTGTATTATACTCCTCAAATATAAATACTGATAAATAAATAATAATGCCGTCTTTATTTATTCCATAACTTCTAAGTGTTATCTTTCAATTTAAAGTATTATCTCGGGTGTGATTCGAAATCCTTGAGGTAAGTAACCCTTCGAAGTGTTTATTCTATGTATTTAAATTGTTCGTAAAGTCCCTGCATTGTATCCCACTAACAAATTAAAAAAACCTTATGCGATAAAAGGGGTTAAACAGAGTCGTTTACTTTTTGCCGAAATTGAAAATAGATTAGGCTTAAATGATTAATAATAAACTTCTAATTTAGTACAACAGTATGACAGTTTAAATCTAGTTTGCATAGTTTTGCATAATCATCATGTTGATCTGATTTAATATGCGCGAAAATCCGCTAAACAATGATTGTTTCAAAATATTCGGTTCGTTATGCGTATTCTGCGATCTTATGCAGAACTTTTTATCGGCTTGATAGAAAAAAAGAAATTTCGAAACACTATAATCTCAAACCCAAATAGAAATAATTTATTACACAAGTTTTGCGACAATTAATGGCGTATACTTCGTTACACCTTTTTAAATTTCTTTCTACATATATATATTTATAGGATAAAGATTCTTTTTTTTTTTCATTAAATTCTTTAGAAAAAAAAATATGAAACCAAGACAAGTATTAGAAATTTTTACAGCGGCCCAAAGAAGAACTGAACCAAAATCATTAGTTATATTAAGAGCTTTTATAGCTGTTTTATTTTTTACTATACTTATTTGTTATATATTTATTCAAATTGGTACACATATATATATTAATGAAATTATTAAAATTTCTTTTGATAATATACTTACTCTTAATTATATTAAAATATAGAGGATGTTCGATTAGATACACCAATATTTTCTGTTGTACAAAGTCATGATGAAGAATCAATTATACCAATACCAAGTATGTTTGTGTTAGTTTTATTTCACGTATTCATAAATTAATTTGAATTTTTCTTTTAAATAGATGTATATTTCGAATATGATCATCCATTCACGATAGCGTGTCAAATTAACGGCCGTACGTTATTTTTTTTTTTTAATTTCAAGCATTCTTTTTATGAACACGCTCGTTAATACTTCAATTTCTTTTTTTTATAAAGGTTTAACTAAAACATTACCGGAAGATTGTCTAACACATTTACAACAACCAGAATTATCATTAACCGACAAAGGAGTATATAAAGGAGCATTTAAAGCAAATGGACTAAAATTTATAAGAAGTGATATTGAAAAAATCGACTTTACTTTTACAGTAAATAATCTCACTGAAATTCTTTCAGATGATATAGGTATTGAAATAAGAATATTTGATTCCGGTAAGTGTTATTTATACATATAAAACTATTCAGGTCGATTTTTTTTTTATACTGTAATTTTTAAAATAAATCTTCTTCGAAGAAGCGCAAGATCCTTTAGACATAAAAAATTTTAAAGAAACAAATGTACATGTAATTGATAATTTCTTATCTTTAATTGATTTAAATATGTATCATATATTTTCTCAACAGGTAATATATTTCTTTTCTTAGGTAAAATTCACTTAAAAATTATAATATTTATTTATTTATTTTTTTTTTTTTTAAAAAAAAAGCATCATACAGTGGAATTATCAAGAATTAAAAGAAAAATAGCAAAAGAATTCTGGTGGAATATTTTAGGAATACCGCCTATTTTTGTAGATGAAACTCATATAAATTCTCATTTAGAAGTTCATCCGTTACTTAACGCTCCAACAAATTCTTATTCTAAATTGACTTTTGTAATGAGAACTTGGAGAGTTCCATTAGAGAAAGAACAAAAGTAAATAGTAATATGAATGCATTTTAATTCATTTTTTTTAAAAAAAAAAAAAAAATGATTGATTGAAATTTATCTATTTTATTTTTTTTTCTAGAGCAAAAACGGTAATTTATCATTCTATTGAATTATAAACTAATAGAATCGACTTACGAAAAAAAAATTTTTTTTTGTTTAATTTAGTTATTTGACACAGTTGGTCAAATTGCTGGTGTAGCAGGAACATTATCGCTCTTATATGCATTCTTGTTTGGTAAATAATGACATTTCTTTCTTTCAAAAAAAAAAAAAAAACTTTTTTTTTATCCTCATAACTAAAATTATTCGGCTTTAGGTGCGGGACCAAGTGCAATTCAATCTTGGGGTATCGTACAAAAGATGAAATGTTTTGGCATTAAAAAAGGTGTAAGAAAACATATAAATCGTCGTTATCCAAGATTACCATTTATTCACACATCAGAAGATGGTAAAGATAATGAAAATATAAAAGAAAATAATTTAAATGATTATGATGAAGTTATAGAAAGATTAGATGCTGTTGAAAGATTTCTTAAAGAATATGTTGTTGATGCTGACTTTTTAGCACAACTAGAAAAGTTAGATAATGAAAATAAAAATAGATTCTAATTATTTGGAAAGTGTAATTAACGTGAGTTGAGATTTCTTTTAACTGTACGAAAATAGCGTCACATTTTATTAATGATCATATGACGTCGTCGTTTGACAAAAGGAATGAAATGCCAAAGTAAGGTATTTAATCCACAAAGAGACGTGGGATTACCAAATTCTTGTAATTCGAGTCAACCAGAATGAGCAGCTAACTTGAGTAACTCTAATTTTTGTTACAAATACAATTTCCAAACATAGTGTGTATATATACTTTCGTAATTCGTAATTCATGAATCTCAAACGAAATTATGACTTTTATGATCAAAAAAAAGTTTTATATTATCCTTAAATCATTATTTACTTTCTAAATTCATTAACAATGTTTCTGATATTGACTAAGGTCATGTATGACATTATTATAAATGCAATAAAATAGACGATCAGGATGTGTTAAATTTCAAATAATTTGATCGGATCGAACCAATTTTGAATTGAATCGAATCTGAATCAGTTTAATTCGGCCTGAGTTCAAAACAAATTAAATCGAATCGAGTCAATTCGGCTCAAAATTCAAATTTGATTTGATTTGATCCGATTCGACTAAATTCGATTTAACTTAATTCAAATCGAATTGAATCCGAACCTGACTCGATTCGAGCTGTGCAGAACACTACCGTAAAATGTTTTTATAAATATTATAATCATTTTATCTGAATTAACCTTTAAAAAGAAAGACATTAATAAAAAATAAACTCTTTCTTTTTAATAAAGTTCGCTTTCAATATAAATCATACGGCAAATTTTCACGTGATACCAGGAGTCTATATTTCGTAATTTTGTATTTTTACTATAAACTTTAAATTACAGTCCCTCTTTATTTATGAGACTTTTCGAAAGGAAATCAGTGATATTAATTTAACTCTCACCAGAATTATGTGAAACTCATATCATTTTCATACGAAGTACCAAACTTTGGGACCATTGATATTCTTCTTTAACCTTTTTTCCTTTTCAGCGAGAAACCAAATAAATGCTAATTATAATTTCTAATTTTATAATGATATTGAGTTTGTAAACCTTTTAAAAATGTAAAATTTTTTCTTTAGAATATTAATTATGTCAAGACTTTGGATACTTAAATTTTTACTTTGTACTGTATTACTTACCAGAAAAATGCCACAAGACAATCATTCTGATTTTTTTACTAAACATATACTATGTACACAATTGTTCAACTAAGCTTATAACATGATATCCCATAATTTTAAACTTTTCAGATTTTTGTATAAATAGGTGGACTCTTTTGAACAAGAGATCGGTGTCAAAAAGTAATTCAATAATTAAATAATAAAACGGTTGTTTTTAAAAAAAAAATGATCAGTTTTTTCTTCTCAACTGGGGTAGGAGAGGTTCTTAGTTCCTCCCCGATCGGGAAAGTTTTTTTAATTTTTAGCGGGTTGGGGTGAAAGTGAAAAAGGGCCAGGTTAAAGTTAAATGCTTATTTGTTACATTATCTATCGTGTGACATGGGATTATTTCTTAATTAAGAAATACACTTGCACATCAATCCTTTTGTTTTGAAACCTAAAACACTATTTTTTTGTATGAAAAAGGGCAAGGCTTAATGTAAAAAAAGTTTAACAGAATAAAATAAACATTCTCTATCATTGCTTAATCTAAATTATTTCTTTTCCCTTTTCAGCGGCTAACGAAAAAGAAATTAATAAATACTAATTATAATCACCAATTTTATAATGTTATTGAGCTTATAAAGTAAATCTTGTAAAAATATAAAATTTTTATCTTCAGAATATTAATCATGTCAAAACTTTTGGATAATTAATATTTATTATTATTTGTACTGTATTACTTACTGTACCAGAAAATGTCACAAGATGATCATTCTGACTTTTTTACTTTGATAAAACATATACTATGTATACAAAAATCCCTACCCCTTGTTCGACATAACATGATTTCCCATAATTTCAAACTTTTTGGATTTTTGTATAAATAGGTGGACTCTTTTAAACAAGATAGAAATTCAAATCAAAATGTAATTCAAAAATTTAAATAATAAAAACTTATGTTTTTAAAAAAAAATGATCAGTTTTTTCTTCCCAACTGGGGTATGTTTAATTCCTCCCCGATCGGGTAAGTTTTTTTAATTTTTAGCGGGTTTGGGGGTGAAAGTGAAAAGGGGTACAGCTTAAAGTCAAATGCTTAAAGTACGTTATTATTACATTATTAATTATCGTATGGCATGTAATTATTTCTCAATTAAGAAATGCACTTTGCACATCAATCCTTTGCTTTAAAACCTAAAAACATTATTTTTTTTTTTTTTTGTATGAAAAGGCAAGGTTTAACGTAAAAAAGTTTAACAGGATAAAAATATAATGTTATTGAGCTTATAAATCTTTTAAAAATGTAAAACTTTTATCTTCAGAATATTAATCATGTCAAAACTTTGGATACTTGAATTTTTAAATAATTATTATTATTTGTACTGTATTATTTACTGTACCAGAAAATGTCACAAAGATGATCATACTGGCTTTTTTACATACTATGTATACAAAAATCCCTACCCCTTGTTCGACATAACATAATATCCCATAATTTCAAACTTTTCGGATTTTTGTATAAATAGGTGGACTCTTTTAAACAAGATAGAAATTCAAATCAAAATGTAATTCAAAAATTTAAATAATAAAAACTTGATGTTTTTAAAAAAAAATGATCAGTTTTTTCTTCCCAACTGGGGTATGTTTAATTCCTCCCCGATCGGGAAAGTTTTTTTAATTTTTAGCGGGTTTGGGGTGAAAGTGAAAAAGGGTACAGGATAAAGCCAAATGCTTAACAGTTAAAGTGCGTTATTAAATTATCGTATGGCATGCAATTATTTCTCAATTAAGAAATACACTTGCACATCAATCCTTTGTTTTAAAACCTAAAAAATACTGTGTTTTTTTATGTGAAGGGCAAGGTTTAATGTAAAAACATAATTTAAACATTTATTTATAACCAAACAATAAGTTTTGATGTATTTTTACTGAGGTCATAATTAAATTATAGTTTTATCTATTAGTTTAATTACAATGAACATTGTTAACTTGTATCTCAATCATCGTTATTTTTTAAAGAAAAGATTTAAAACCATTCTCCGTTGTTATTTAATCTAAATTATTTATTGTCCCAGTGTATTATAGCGGAAAAAAAGTCATCAGCTTTAGTTTCTTTAAATTAAAAATTAATAATACCTTATTATAAGATAGTTTTTATAAAATAAGTTTAATTTAATTAAAATTATAAATACATTAAAATATTTAGTTGTATAAATTCAGACCGATTAATGAGCGAAATTTTCATTGAAGGAAAATGGTATCATACGACATGTGGAAAGATACTAAAACAGGGGATAAACCAAATTTTACCCTTATAGAACAATTTGATCATCCTACTCATCGCTTCGAATATACAATTTATCGTCATCGATTCCTTTTTGAACCAAATTATTCGTATAATCCATCAGTGTTGATTCTGTGAATATGATTAATGTTTATAGTATGACTGATTAAACCATATATCATAATGTTAAAATCATTTAATTCCTAATCAGTTATAAATTTATACACAAAAAACATTTTACATACATAATTAGTTCATAATAGTGTGATAATTGATGGTTATGATGACAAAAAAAAAAGAAAAAGAAAAATGATATAAGTCCTAAATAGGATTTATTTAAAGGTGTTGATAAGTAAATGAATGGAAAAAATTGTCACACAACACATACAAATTAGTCATAACAATGGCAGAAAAAAAAATTTTCCTAAATTGACCTGATTAAAAAATTTCTAATTTAAATCCCCATTTTTTGACTTACTCCATAAACACTTACCCTAACGCTTGTAAAAGCAAAATGCATCCAGAAAGTAATAAGTATATTTGAATTCGGAAATTCTGAAGGCTTCCTACATTGATTTCACTTTCACAATTTCTTATGCACTAAAACAGCATGTTTCTAACAAATATCAATATGTAAATACGATCGTGATTATTCACCTATAGTATTTTATTATCACCATGGAGAAACAGCAGAAGAAAGAACTCGGTTTTTGAGAATAAGAGGAAAATAACAAAGTACTATACCCAATACCAAAACCTAAACCATGGGTCGGCAACCCTCTAATCATTGCAAATTATATCTTTGAGCATTCTATTATCAGTTCTTAAATAGATCTCGTATATTTATTACATATAAAACATAGTTTGCCTGTTGTTGCTATTCTGTAAATGAGGTAAGCGAACTTTATTCTCACTCACACCGTGTCATATTCGCCAATAATTTCGAATACCAAATACTTACTTAATCTTGTACTAGGTTTCTCAAGAGAACCTACCGGACTAGTGCATGTTTTTATTGATAATCCTATCGAGGGAAAGAAATTAATTAGTTTCATTATCTATAATAACATCATTGAAGATACTAAAGATCTCTTTAATGGATTATGGAACTAATGAATTATGGATAGTTACTCAGGACATGCATAAAGCATATGACTCAATTACTAGTTAATACACGTCCAATAACTTCACTAGAAACAGAGCTCGATACATAATAAAGTTATTGAAAAATAATAATATTTTAGTTCAAACCTATAGCTATTCTTTATAGGAAAGTCGGGGCTATACTATACTGACCATCTATATTGTACTCCATCAGGTCGTAAAAATGATGGGAAATTGCATCTTCAAATTTACTCCGTTAAACTATGATTTACAATGGAAAATCATGGTCACTAATTATCATCATCATTAATTTAATACAAAATGAAGTTTATAAATTATAACTAAAGTAAAAATTTTAAAATTATAAAAACAGAATTTTTGACTGAAAAATTATATCCTTATTGTTTCGATCCGCACTGGCTTGTCAACTGCCCTAGAATATGGGAAAGAACGCAACAAACGTCTCCAATGATATAATTCTATTAATTTAGGTTAACTAGCCCATTTAAATTTACTGATATATTTATAAGATGCTCAAAGAAGGTCATACTCGGTAAAAATATTCGACTTATTGCTTCTCGATTTAGGATCAGAGATATCTATGACGAAACTTAAAGTTGGATATTCATCAGAATCTGCCACTAATACATGTCTAATAAATTCCTGCAAAAATATTCGACGTATTCTTATTGGATCTCGGATCAAAAGATCTTGTATCCGGATCAGTAAAGAAAGAATGCAATATTCTAAAAGGAAATCAATTCGCGGGATTATCTTTAGATTCAATAGATATTAAACTCTTCGTATGCATTGTAGCAACTTAATAAAATCCATGAACTTCTTAAAGATCAAAACCACATTATTCTTAAAAAGCTTGCTATATTGTAGCTCTCATGATACTTATTCATTACCTTCACTATTATCATCACGCCGTCATCACATCGCACATACTACTGAATATAATTTCATTGCTAATGGAATACAAATGTTTTTAGGGTATTTTGCAGCAGTCTCCGCGTTTGGAAAATGCGCAAACGCGTATTCCAAGGTAAATATATTTACGTATTATTATAATAAATCTGTAATATTTATAATTCATATATTTCGAACCCATCTTTATTTTATCATAGAGCCGAATTTGAACAACTATTATTAACACAGGCCTATTCACAATTCGTATTTTGATTTTTGAGGCAGAAGGATTTGAATACTTATGACTTGATGATGACGATTTTGAATTTACTATTACAAAAAATCGACGGTTTCTTTCTAACCGAAGAAAATTGAATAGATAATTAAATGAAAAATGATCGCATTTTTAGCTGAGCATATTAAAATGCGATATAATATACACGAGGCCGATAAAAATACGATAACAACTTATGAAGATTATGAGAGACAACTCGTACAAATGTGAGCGAGGATCAAGCAAAAGCATCATTGTTGTTAAATGAATCTTATTGGTAAAAGGTGATGTTTCTACAGGAATTTTTATGATCACAACTTGTTTAATGATCATTTTAGTAAATTTATTTTCTTTCAGAGATTCTTCCAATATTTTAAATTTTTATTAAATTGCGAATAGTGAAATATTTGTGAATTTGTGTATTTCTATCAAATGTGATAAAGTTTCGTTACGTGCTTTTTTGTTGCAATTAAAATGTATCATGTATCCTGTAAGCTGCAACTGCTGAGTGACCTAATGATTTAATATATTATTTTCATGAAATTTTTTTTATAATAAATGATTTAAAGAATAATGTTATCACTCAAACCGAATTATTATTTTGAACAATTTACGATTGAATCTTATAAACTTGCATTACCCGGTCAAAAATTTAATCTTTAACAAACATGAGATACGAGAAATTTTTACCTCTTTGCTGCTTTGAAATAATCATAGAACAAAAATTTCTTATGAAGATTACGAAATTCATAATAATACTTTACAAAATAACACCGTTATTTACAATATATCGAATGTTTTATTACATTTATTAATTTACCATACCTTTATGTATTATCATTATTATTTTGTTAAACAAATCTATTCACTTCAAAACGGGATTGGAAAAATGACGATCCCCAATAAATAATTTTTGTCGGAATTTGCGATATCAGATATTGAATTTGTTGAACAATGATCGATTGTGCTAGTATTGTGCTAATGTTCCCAGATGGTGCATGGTTTGACAATTACGAAGCGGCGGATAATAGGAATGAATTGTCCCGGGCAGAATTGATTAATTCAGGTTTTTTACTATATCTTGTAAGTTAAATCGTAGGTTTAATTGTTGTATACGGGCACATATTGTATGTACTGTACAGTTATCAGAACATTTATCAAAATTTAATATTTTCGCAATATTTCATATTAGCGTCATGCGGCGACACAGGAATCATTTTTAAAAACACAGACACACCCTTTCCCTTTTTTCATCAAGTATTTGTTACATTCACACTATCAAAGTAATCGTAATATTCTTGATAATACTGAATTGTGTTACGTTACTTATTGGAAAGCGGCTTTTAATTTTAACTTAAATCGGAGATTATTATGTTACGTTTATAAAAGCTTTGATCTATAACTTAATTTGTAAAAGATTTGTGAAACAAATATAGCCTAGTATGACCAAATTTAATGTATCAGATAAATATATGCTAAGTGTTCAGCTGTACATAACAGATAAATCAGTAACTGTTAATATTTTATAGCACTTGAGAAAAGATATAAGAAAATTTAAGATAAAAAGGACGATTTTACTTTTAAGTAATGAACTTTTCTAAAAAAAAAAAAAAAAAAAAAAATAAAATAAAAAAAAATAATAATAATAATAATTAATTCTATTTTTTTTTTTTTCCTTCGATTTTAATTGCTTCAATTTATAAAAATCCATAAATTAATTCAAATACAATGGATCCTTATAATACTTTACAAGATAATGATATGTTCAATGATTATTCTAATAAATTACAACTACAAACGGATCAACCTAATACCCTAATAAACAATAATGTGAATTCTTCTTGCGACTACTTCGATTTTCCTACGACGAACGATAATAATGTTATTTCAACAACATCTTATACAACCAACGATTACGAACAACAACAATCCATATTCACTTCTGTGAATAATGAAGCTCCTATCACAACTGCACAATCCTTGTCCTATGTGCCACAGTATACCAGCCATACCAACAGTCATAATAGTCATATCCCTTCACCACCTAATTCGTTCAACATGATTACTAATTCTTCTCAAATAAATCATCCTAATATTTTTAAATTTGAAATCCCAGGGTTCGAAATTGTATTTATACCAACTTCTTCAACAACTTCTTCTACGTACACAAACCCAAATAATTTCGATACGCAAAATCAGGTTCAGCAAGGTTACACTTCCCCAACCATTGACGCTTATAATTCGCAAACTCAATTTAATAATTTTCGTAATTAATACTTTTTAAATAAGGCTTTTTTATTTTTATTAATTTTGAAAAATATATTTAACTATTTTTACTACAAATAAAATATAAATCTCTTTAAAGGATTATCTTAGATGTGATTAAACTCAAAATATATATGAGAAGGCGATTATTAATTGTCGGAATTATAACTTTTGACATGTCCCTGCATGGTACCCACAATAAATAAAAGCATCGTGTGATAAAGGGGCGTTAAAACACGAACCACCTAATTTGCTTATTGAATTGGTGATGCTATTCCTATTTTAGCAAAACGGTTTAATTGTTTTCATGCCCTGATATACGCGAAAATCTAAAATCATTGTTCGTATTCCAAATCCCTCAATTTTTGGCAAATTATAATAGGAATTACACAAGATTGTAAGTAATAAATAATAAACAATAGCGCATACTTCGTTACACTTTTGATTTCCTAAATACGATATTCTATAGAATGAAAGAATTTACCTTAGTAATCTTAATCTAGATTGCATAACCATCGTATTGATATTCAGTATATACCATGTTCCGAGTATTCCGATTAGCAAAAAAAAAAATTGGAAATTGTTTATGCTTGCACAAAAAGTTGTATAATACAAAATGGCGATATATTTCGTTTATGCCGATATATATTTATAGGATAAAGATCCATTTCGATTTTTATTAAATTATTAAAAAAAAATAATTTCAGTTTTTATTAAATAATTAAAAAAATATGAAGCCAAGTCAGGTATTAGAAATTTTTGCGACCGCTCAAAAAAGAACTGAACCAAAATCATTGGTTATATTAAGAATTTTTATAGCTATTTTATTCTTTTCCATACTCATTGGTTATATGTATGTTCAAATTGGTAATGTTAATATATTTATTTCATATATTGATGAAATTTTCTGACAAAGTTTCCTTATTCTTAATAATCTCAAAACTTTATTTATTTTAAATGTAGTTGATGTTCGATTGGATACACCAATATTCTCTGTTAATATGCAAGATACTATAGAAGAAGAAGAAATACCAATGCCAAGTATGTTTATTATTAAGTTTACTTAATATATTTGTAAATTTATTTTAAATGTCTTATTTTTTTAATCAATAGATGTACACTGGACTTATCAGTTTCAATTCAGTATAACATGTCAAATTTATGGCCGTATGTCGCTTTTTTTCTTTAATCTTATGCAATATTTTTAGAAACACACTCGTTAATGCATCGATTTCTTCTTTTTTTTTTTTTTAATAAAGGAATGACTAAAATATCATCAGCAAATTGTCTATCATACATACAACAACCAGAAGTATCGCCAACTAACGGAGGAATGTATGAAGGAACATTTAAAGCAAATGGATTAAACTTTACAAAATTTGATATTGAAAAAATCGAATTTACCTTTATGATAAATGATCCTAAGAAACCTCTTATAGATGATTCAGACATAGGTATTAAAGCACAAATTTTTGATTCTAGTAAGTGTTATTTAAATATTAAAGTACCCAAAGAATATTTTTTTTTTCGAAAAAAAAAAAAATTTATCTGATTAATGAATTTTTTTTCATAGAAACACAAGATCCTTTAGATATGAAAAATTATGAGGACATAAACGAACATATTAAAGAGAACATCTTATCCTTAACTGATTTAAATTCATATCATTTATTTTCGCAAGAGGTAAAAAAATTTTTTTCTCTCTTAATATAAAAAGTCGCATTAAAACTTACAATATTTATTTAGTATCATACAGTGGAATTATCAAGGGTTAAAAGAAAAGTAGCAGAAGAAAATTGGTGGAATATTTTAGGAATACCACCTAAATATACATTTGAAAATTTTGTAAATTCTCAATTAGAAGTTCATCCGTTATTTGACGCTCCAATAAATTCTTATGCTAAATTGGCTCTTATAATGAGAACATGGAGAGTTCCATTGGAACAAGAACAAAAGTAATTAGTAATATAATTGCACTTTTTTAATTTTTTTTTTTTTTTTTAGAAAATAAAAAATTTATTATTAATTTGAAAATTTATCATTATTATTTTAGGGCAAAGACGGTAATCTATTATTTATTAAAAGCAATGAAATTCACAACAAAGGAAAAAGAAACGATCTAACGGAAAAAAAAATTTTTTCATTTAGTTATTTGACACTATTGGTCAAATTGCTGGTGTAGTAGGAACATTATCATTCTTATATACATTCTTATTCGGTAATTAATATCATTTTTTTTTTCTTTATAAATATATGATTATATAACAGATAACGTAACTTAAAATTATTCGGTTTCAGGTACGGGAACAAATGCAATCCAATCTTGGGGTATTGTACAAAGAATGAAATGGTTTGGCATTAAAAAAGGTGTAAGAAAACATATAAATCGTCGTTATCCAAGATTACCATTTATTCATGCATCAGATGATGATAAAGATGATATCATAAAAGATAATCATATAAATGATCGTGATGAAATAATAGAAAGGTTAGATGCTGTTGAAAGATTTCTTAAGGAATATATTGTTGATGCTGATTTTTTAGAACAATTAGAAAAGTTAGATAATGAAAGTAATAATAGTTCATAATGTTCATAATAATTCCTTAACGGTATTACCCGATTATATCCGATTATGCCGATAAAAGTTTTTTTACGGCTAATTTCATAAATGTACAGAACTTGACAAAAATTAGCCGAGCAATTGCCGGCAGCTATAGTTTTGCGTTACCAATAATAAAGAGGTTCATTCTTATCCAATATAAAATATTTCCAATATACGATCTTGATCTATCAATTTTATTACCTCCTTTAATAAAAAATTAACTCAACATACTTACAATGGATGCAAAGACCAACTTATTCTCTGACGAGTGACGATAGCAGCCACTACAATGTAAGTCTTCCTGCTCATAAGCTTATGGAAAATTTTCTTCCACCGAAAGATCGAAACACTCATGCTATTTAAAATATTACGACAAAATAATGACAGCATCATCTTTATTATCTTTTATTTAAATTAAAAAATTTTGTATCTACTGAATAAATGAATCTATTCGTAATTTGAGAATCGCTGACACGCAGTAAAATTAAGTAATGAAAAAAAAACTTTCGAGAAGGATTATAATAACAACGCACGTGAAAAATAAGTATTCTTCAATATTTGATTGGAGGGGATATTTGTTTGAAGGCGTCATGTGGTTGGACATGATGATCGCCATTGATGCCAAGATTTACGCCAGGCGCTCCCTCCTTTTTTCATCTTAACGTTTTTGGTAAGAAAAACTATTTGTCTCACTATATACATCGTAATATATATGCAGCTGAAATCGTACTTCGTCTAGTGAACGATCTAGCAGTTAGTAAAAAAACAAAACGGAAGAGCAATCAACATCTTATACAGCCAACAATAACAATTTGCATGTTATTTTCCTAAGTATGAATACAATTTCTGATTCAAAATCTATAAGGAATACATACAAAGAAGGCGGTAATTCTATTATTTCGGTATTTTATAAAGATCATCGGAATTAAGCATTTGTCAAGTCCCTGCATGAATCCCCACAATAAATTAAAAACATCATGCGATGAAGGAGTTAAACCCAAAATGTTTAGCCTTTTGAAAATCGCCTATTAAATTATTTCAATTCTAGTAAAACGGTTTAATTGTTTTCATGTCTTGGTGTACGCGAAAATCTCTAAACAATGATTTCAAAAGGTTCGTATTCAATTTTAGCAAATTATAATAGAAATTACACAAATAATATATGCTCCGTTACACTTTTTTTAACTCTCAAATACGACATATAATTATAGATTCTACTGATATTAGTATACACGATTGTTTCAAAAGATTCGTATTCCAAGAACTCTTTTGTCAGTTTGGCAAATAAACAAAAATTTAGAACTTAATTTCAAGAAATTCGCTTGTTTATAATTACACAAAGTCATGGATAATAAATAAAATAATAATGGCATATATCACATTATACCCTTTAAACCAGTATATATTTATAGGATGAGGATTAATTTTTTCATTAAATTATAAAAAAAAAAAAAAAAAAATCAAGACAAGTATTGGAAATCTTTGTAGCGGCTCAAAGAGGAACTGAACAAAAATCCGCATTAGTTATATGTAGAATTTTTATAGCTACTTTATTCCTTGCTATACTCATTGGTTACATATTTGTTCAAATCGGTAACATTAAAAAAAATATACCTATATGTTTATATATGTTAATAATGGAATTATTAAAAAATTCTGACAAGTTTAATAATCTCAAACTTTATAGATGACGTTCGATTGGATATACCAATATTTTCTGTTAATATGCAAGATATTATTGAGGAAGAAGAAATACCAATGCCAAGTATGAAAATGACTCGTGTTTTTTTAATAAACACTTATGGTAATGTGTCAAGTTGACGGCAGTATGTGATTTTTTTTTTAAAAAAAAAAATTTCAAGCCTTCTCTTATAAACACATTCATTAATGGATCAATTTTTTTTTATAAAGTTAAAACTAATATATCACCAAAAGATTGTGGAACACATTACAACAACGATGGAACATATAAGAAATATTTGAAGCAAATGGATTAAATTTCATAATATTAAATTTACCTTTACGGTAAATCATGATCCTAATGAAATTTCTTAGATTCTAGTAAGTATTTATACGATAATTAAACTACTCCAACGGAATAAGAAAGAAAAAAATTTTTTTTCAAAGAAACAAGATTTTTTAGAAATGGGAAATTATATAAAGAAACCAATAAAAATGTTAAAGATAATAATCTCTCCTTATCTGATTTAAATTCATATAATTATACTCTCATCAGGTAATCACTTTTTTTTAAAAAAATCAAAAATCACTTTAAAAATCAAAAATAAATAAATAAGTAAATAAGATGTAACGTTAATGATTAGAAATTTGTTATTATTTTAGGGCAAAAACGGTAATTTATTATTTTATTGAAGTAATGAAATTCGTAAGCATGAGAAAGAATCGACCTAATGAAAAAAATTTTTTTGTTTGATTTAGTTATTTGACACAATTGGTCAAATTGCTGGTGTAGCAGGAACATTATTAATCTTATATACATTATTATTCGTAACCAATATCATTTCTTTCTTTCTAAAATTAAGGAATATGTTGTCGATGCTGACTTTTTAGCACAATTAGAAAAATTAGATAATGAAAATAATAATAGTTCATGATTAATTGGGAGAGATAAATAATTTTAATATAAGATTCCTTAGCATAATAACTGTAATAATATGTTTAACGCAGTACAGTAAAATGAATGATTTTTTATTGTACAGTAAATAAGTATGCAATATTTTCACATGACATTATTACACTCTTATATATATTTTTAGAAATAGGAATGTAGGACTATCAACTTTCTTTAGATTAATAGTTGGAGTCAAGTCAGAACAAACTCTTTCACGATTCCTTATGCACATATTTCAATGATAGGTTTAATTGAAGATTCTTTAAATTCTTATGCTACTTATGGCAGTGTCAAAGAATAATTCTTTGATTGATTTAAAAATTACGTATCTGATATGTGTTATATATTTATCATAAAATTTATTAATTCTTTATCCGAAATCATAAATTATAAACTATAATCTGAAAAATCAAACACCATGTTTAAAATTATCGGTATTGAAACAAAAAAAAAATAAAAAATTTAAAAGAAAAAAATATATATATATCATTGATTTTATTATATAAATAAAATTTAATGAATCACTATCGGTTATCATTTGTAATTAATTCATTATATATTACCTAAAATTATTATTTCACTACAAATTTGAAAGAATTTAAAAGAATTTTCGGTTTATTCATTTAAAATTTAGTTATCTATAAAATCTTATCAAGATAAATTTTTGTCATTTAATGTTTTACTCTAAATAGAATGGATAGTCGATAATTTAAATGTACCATTTATAAAGCAACCTTATCTGATTAATCTGCTTGATTGTTATCTAATTATCTACATAATGATAATCTATCCAGATATATTGATAAAAAAAATACTTGATATATTCGATAAAAAAATAAATAAAAAGACCAACTTATTCTCTGACGAAAAGCAATTTCATAAAACTGCAATTTTTAAAATTATTTCGTAGCTGAAACATTTACACTATTCAAATAAAAGATGAATTGTGATAATTCTTTACGAAACAATGCCAGTTATTCTAATAACTTACAATCATCCCAATCATTCCAAATGGAACAACCTTCGTTAAATACTCTATACAACACTTCCAACTACAACGATTATTCTTCCGCGACGGATAATGATAATGTTCCAGCATCTTATACTGAACAACAACACACGTTCTCCTTTGTAGGTGATGAACATGCTACAACTAGAATTGCGCAACCCTTGCCCCACGCGCCCCAGTATGCGCCACAGTATAACAGTTATAGTTATCCTTCACTTAATTCAATCAACATGATTCCTAATTCTTCTGAAGTTTTTAGGTTTGAAATTCCAGGGTTCAAAATTATTATTATACCAAATTCTTCGCCATATTCTTCCCTTTATACGAATTTAGATAATTTAGATCAACCTCGACAAGTTTTTACTCCTCCGAATATCGTAATCGATAATTCGCAAACTCAACTTCAGCAAAATTCGAACGAATCATTTATCAATTTTAACAACTTTCATGGTTAATATATATATATATAAATTCTACATTCAATTATTATTTTGTTCTTATGATTATTTATTAATTTAAATGTATTATTATATTATCTTATTTTGAATAAAGTCTATTTATAAATTATGTTTTTCGCTAAATACAGTAATCTACGTGTCTTGCATGTTAAGCAAGAATTTAAATTTGAAAAAAATTAAAAAAAAAAATTTCAAATATTTTTAATAAATAAGATGTATTTGTTTATTAACAATATTCTACTAATTATTAAAATAATGTTTCTGAAATTATCCAATTTATAGAAAATTTTAATACAGAAATTACGCACTTTTACATATTATATTTATTGCATATTATTAGGTGGTATAAATTTCTTTTTGCTCCAAACTTATAACAGTTTCCATTTTCTAGCGTATATGGTTCTCTATTTAGATGTTTCTGACATATAATCGATCGCTTACGCGCACATTTCAACATTGGTTCAAGTTATTATCTAATTTTTAAATGAACGATTATTAACTCATTTATAGTTTCATAATTATTTTATTGTAAATTTCTATTTGTTTATTTGTTGCAATGATCCCTTCGCGTGTCACGTGATTGACATTTTACCATTACTTTGAATCATAAGATTTGGGGGGTCGTTAAAGCGGGGTAGAATTGGCTGGAATTATGGCATTAAGAAATTATGGATGTGACAAATAATAATGTGATAAATATGTTTTTACTAACCGAAAAAATTCTAATTTCTAAGTCCCCGGAATACTTAGTAAAAATGAAGAATGGAGGATGCGACACCGTGTGACAATTATTTTACTATGATCACGTGATTCTACCCGCTTTTTAACGGTCCCCCTGATTTGGTAATACTAGGGAAGAGTCCAGAGTGAAATATTTATTTTATTGTATTACATTTATTGTATTGCAAATTTTTGTGCACAAAATTTAAGTGACGTAACGAGTGCGGACAAATGGTGACCTTAATTAATCATCACCTTCATAATCCTTCGCTTCGCTCTGGACAATAAAATAATAATAACGAACATACTGCGCTTATTTAAATAACAAAAAAAAATTTTTTTAATTTTGCATTCACAGGGCCACATCCAATCGTTCCAAATGGAACAATCAAATACTCTATACAACACTTCCAGCTATATCGATTATCCTTCCGCAACGGACAATGATATTGCTCCAGCATCTTAAATTCAACAACAACCCATGTCCTCTTTTACGGGGGATTCCACTAGAACAACCTTTGCTCCATGCACCACAGTATAACAGTTACAACGATATCCTTTTCCAACTTAATTCACTTAACATGATTCCTAATTCTTCTCAAAGTCATTCTGAAGCTTTTAGATTTGAAATTCCGGGGTTCAAAATTATTCTTATACCAAATTCTTCACCATTTTCTTCTCTTTATACTAGTTTAGATATAAATTTAAATACACAGTATCAATCTCAACTAATTTTATTTCTCCTGAGCAAACTCAATTTCAACAAAATTCAAACGAATCATTTATCGATTTTAGTAACTTTCATGATGTGAGTTATAGATATATATTCTACGTTCAGTTATTATTATTTTTTTTTTGGATATTTATTAATTTAAGTGTATTGTTATTTTATTTGAAATAATTTATTTACGATTTATACTTTTCGTTCGTTAGTGTTCTACTATATTTCTGCATATCAAACAAGAAATTTAGTAATTTATCAAATTTTTTATAATATTAAAATCTAGTCATTAAATTTTGAGATTTTTTTGTTAAGTCGAAAAATTACTATTATTGTATCTTAATATATAAATATATATATATTGTATAATGCATAGTAGTATTTTTATAAAATAAGGTTTTCTGTAAAATAATATGTATATATATATATAAAAATTCGGAAAAAAATAGGTTTTGTAGTACACCATAATATGTTACAGATTGCGGATTGCGTGTATGCACCAGTTTCAGGAAAATTTAGAGTATCGTTTTATGATATCATGTAAATGCGTATTACATAGCTCCACGAAAGTTTCGGTTTCTAAATATAACAATGTTTATTTTTCAACGAACGAATTACAAATTACCCAAAAAAATTTTTACTGTAAGAAGATATTAATATATGTTTTATATTTATTTTTCATAACTAATACCTCTGGAAAATTTTTTCCGCTCCGTTAAAGGATCGAAACATTCATGTTATTCAAAATAAACAAATATATGATGGAATGTAATATAGTGTTGCAATCCGGATATCCGCGGATGGGCACATTTTGACAATTGTACACATATTTAATAAATAAAAATGAGGATTTTTTTTTCGAGTATACCATTAAGATTATATTCCATAACATAATAGATTTAAAGCCCTTTCCAAATATAAAATTAAAGAGAAATACAATTCGGATTGAAAATTCATCCGACGGGTGAAAAATTCAATCCGAATAGGATTTCTCTTTTTTTTTTATTATTAATGAAATTTTTAATTTTTCTATATTATACCTTGAGATATTGTCTTAAGATATCTCAAAAAAATTCTTGTCTTTATTAATTTAAATTCGTGTATAATTGCCAAAATGTGTTCATCCGCGGATATCCGGATTGCAACTCTAATACACCTCATAATCATTAATGATGTTTAATCTAACTCACCATATTAAAAAACCTAGATGATAAATATTCTATTGCATTTATGCATTAAAAGAGATGTCATAATCTTAAAAACTTGTTTCTCCACAAAGAAAAATTGTTTACGATCGTACAAAAAGGAAATGAAAGAACCCAAATTTATTATGAAAATCACGCAATTACAACATAATTGATAAAGGATCAAGCACAAACTCCGTACCATTTTATGATTTAATAAGTCTGAGAAATTTGATATTCAATAGGCTTATATGGTACCGAGGGGGGCACTCGATATTTTCGTCTATGTACGACACAACATTATACATAACAATACAATATTATAGTAACATCACATCACACCCCGCACTTAGAAAGGAAGGTGCAAAATTAAATTGTGCATAAAACTTGAATCCTTTCTTGTTACTAAATTCTAATTTTTGTTACGTAAAGAAAAAAAAAAAAATTTTTTCTCGACGGAAAAAAAAAAAATATTGAAAATATCCCGTATCTTTGTTTATTTAAACCTTAATTTCAATTAAATTCATCAATGAACCTCACTTTGTTCATATAATAATAAAAATCGGACAACAAAATTATTTGTATCCGGCATAGATGGTTTATAGGCGGTATAAGGGGCTTGCATAGAAAATTTTGGAATGAAATTTGATTGGTGTTTAAATACTTGATTATGCAAAAGTGTATGTATAAAAAAAAAAATTTTTCGTTACAAAAAAAAAATGACGTAATCACAACAAATGAATTTGATTGTTACCCATTCTGGGAAACCTTTCCGCGGAACAAATGAATGATGAGAAACAACACGTGATCTGTATTTTAGACTAGGTTTAGGTAAATCAGGACCCCGAAAAATATACAGTATGTAGGGGTAGGATCTTTTTCATGATATTTAGTATATGAAAAAATATCAAAGATAATTTTGCAATTGTAATTTATTAAAAAATATCAGCACGATGAAAAAGCATGATCCTATTTGGCTGTAGGATAACGTATGTTAATATATTGATATTTAAAAATTAGGATTCGAATATAAACTCAACAGCTCGAATTTATAATTGACATATAAGAAGTTAGGCAACATTATCCTCACCTGTCGTTAAAGCAACTTTTATTATGGTTAATGCAATCTAGAAAGAACCGAATATAATTTGTAAAAATTCTATGGAAATCTGATGATTACGTGTATTAATTTTGGTTTTTTCTCTAAAATATTCACCAACTCTTAATTAATTTTATATAGAAACCCAATATAATTCAACGATATTAGAGACTTCCTTGTAAAATGGAATACATTACACTCACAGTAGATTTTATGAATTTCTTTTTGTTATAATTTAATTACAAAACACAACACACCTTATGGAAAATTCTATTAATTTGATATGTTGTACAATATAAAAACTATAAATCCAATTGCTGTTGCTCTTCGGTATCATCGAATCCTAAATTATATAGTGTGACAAATTAATTATCCGACCAAGAAGCACTCATTTTTGCTGTGAACGGGTAACGAGTCACTGACTTGGAGAGTAATATAGTATAGGTGACGTCACGTGTAATAATCAAACTTGATATAATGAAAATTATTTTGTTAAAAAAAAAAGCTCATTGGGATAAGATAAATAAGGTGAAAAAGAACAGTATTTCTTTTGTTCCTTGAATACGCAGCACTTTCAATAATGGATCTTCTGCGGTCAGAAGTTATTTCCGTACGAATCAGTTTTACAAACCTGTACGTTAAATTTCTGGTTTTATATTATTACGAACATTGATTATTAGATTGTATTTCTATACACTGAGTTCCATTTTCAGAGCGAGAAACTTTAAATAGAATTAAATACAAAGTGTTAATAAAGAAACAACTCTCTTCCTTCTTAAATAAAATCGTTATTCCAAACGCACTAAACTTTGATTATGTATTCAATACTTACTTATTAAATATTTGAAATTTTTTTAAACTAAATTTCTTGCTTAACACGTAGATTATTTAGTGAAAAGTATAATTTATAAATAAACTTTATTTCAAAGTAGGATAATATAATAATAATACATTTAAATTAAATAAATATCCAAAAAGAATAAAATAATAATTAGCTAAAATCGACAAATGATTCGTTTGAATTTTGTTGAAGTTGAGTTTGGGAATTGTCAATGACGATATTTGGAGAAGTAAAAACTTGTTGAGATTGAATTTGTGCATCTAAATTATCTAAATTCGTATAAAGAGAAGAATACGGAGAAGAATTTGGTATAATAATAATTTTGAACCCTGGAATTTCAAATCTAAAAACTTCCGAATGACTTTGAGAAGAATTAGGAATCATGTTGAATGAATTAAGTTGGAAAGAGTTATCGTAGTTATCGTAACTATTGTGACTGTTATACTGTGGCGCGTAGGGCGAAGGTTGCGTAGTTCTAGTCGTAGCATGTTCATCACCTACAAAAGAGAACATGGGTTGCTGTTGTTCAGTATAAGATGATAAAACAATATCATTATCCGTTGCGGAAGGATAATCTTTGTAGTTGGAAGTGTTATATAGAGTATTTAACGAAGTTTGTTCCATTTGGAAAGATTGGGGTGATTGTAAGTTATTAGAATAGTAACTATCGTTATTTTGTGAATAATCCATCATATATTTAGTTTAATTTGAATAACGTGAGTGTTTCGATCTTTTTATGGAGGAAATTTTTCCGGAGATTTATTTATGATAAAATAATTGTTATGAAAGGTTGCTTTTTGTCAGCGAATAAGTTGGTCTTTTTATATAATTTTTTATCTTGATCATATCTCGTTAAAATTTTTCTCATTACCACTTCTGTTTATAATATAAATAAAAATTCCCGTTAGTTTGGTTACAAAAAAAAAAAAATTTATTCTATAAGTTTGTGTAATTGTATAAGGAAAATTTTTTTATATATACTGTATATAAAAAAATCGGTTTGTAAGTTTTGTAAATTTATGTAATGAATGTAAGTTTTATGTATATACAAAAAAATTTTTTAATTTAACTAATCTAAAAAAATATATTGCTTAAAGTTCACATCCTTCACACCAGTGTGTAAAATCTGAATCAAAAGTCATGTGCACAAGTTGATAGATTTATTACTAAATTAAGAAAATCATAATAAACCCTTATGTGAAATTACCTTTTTTATATGTAATTTACCTATTTATAGTAATAATTTGGGCACAATTTTATGTTGTGTAACTGTGCACAATCAAAAACTAATGTGCATATGTGCACATTGTGCACATAGATTTTACACACTGCTTCACACCCTGATATATTAGGCCACACAAATTCTATTTTTCGGTTCTCGTCACCCGGCCGGGTCACTTTGTCAAATTTCAGTAAAAAAAAGTTTATATATAAAAAGTTTATCACGTGACTATGAAGTGAATTTTGATTGGTTCATTAAAGCTTTATTATATCTGTATAATTCGTTTACAACTAACTAATTTCATCATTTCTTTGTTTACTAGATTTTACAAATTTCTTTCCTTTTCTTTTTCTTTTTTTATTTTTAACCAATGTGTTGCAGTCTTCACAATATGGAAAATATTCACCATAATTTGTATGTTCTTCACATTCTACACCACAATTAAAATAAAGTGCCTCTTTAAATAATCCACTTGAATAATATGAAATTTCAATCAGGCTATTGCATGTTAGAGTATAACAATAGAGAATAATTTTTTCATAGAATCATTTATGTCATTAGAATCTTGTATTTTGTGCCAGCTAAGCTATAAAAAGTATCACCACATGTATATTAAATTTCATCTAAAAATTGTGCAAGTTCTTCCTTATCTTGTGAAGATAATTTTGATTTTGAATAAAGTACACGCCATTTGTCACATTCTTCACATTGAATTAGAGTTCCAACATTTTTACAGTTCTGTGCACTAGATTTAAAGCCCATATCATTATTTGACTTCTTTGTCTCACTTAAAGAAGGTCTATATTCTTCTGTCCACTTCATCAACTACAGGAAATAGTGAATTTTTTAGTTCTTTACTTCGAATTTGCTGATAGTCCAAATATTCTGAATATTTAGCCAGGATTTCACCAAATTTAGTTAGTGATTCTCTTAGCCAGTTAAATCTACTTTGTAACATCCAACTTAATTCAACATAATTAAGTATTTTTTTGCTATGCTGAGTTAATTCTTCGGAATTAAACTTCAGTTATAATTCTCTGGAAATGATCTTCCAAAAAATTCATCAAAAATAACAGGAATCTTAAACTTTTGATCTAAAGTTTTTACAGAACAGAACAACTATCAACATACCATAGTGCACTTGCCAAATCAGTTACAAATTGTTTTCCAATATGTCGTGCAGCATCCTTCCCTTTCCATCCACCTCCATGATTTTTAATCCAATTAGATAAATCTATTCGCAACTTTTCCAGTGCATTTTTTGGGAGATCATTAAATCCTGGAACACATATATCATTCGAACTAGCCCTTATAATATCAAAAGCATTAATAATATTAACGGCAGGAATTCTATGAGATTCTATTATTTCTTGTGAAATAAGATAAAAAATGTCATAAATTCCATATTGACATGCAGCTTCCCGGGCAATGCATTCTGCTGAAATCTTCTCTCCGACTAACGTTTTTGATGGACTAAATTTCACTTCAAAATTTGAATTACACCATTCAGATGACAAATATAAAATTGATATATCTCCGAAAAAAACTTTTATTTTAGTTTCCCTGCCAATAGGTAGATCTTCCCAGTCCTTCAAAATTTCAGACTTGTAACTTATTTTTACATGTATGATAGGCATTTGGCAGAGTAAAATCAAGAAAAAAAAAATTCTCAATTATTTTAAACGTGATTATCATATGTGATTATCGTATAAGTTACTCCTTAAGGGTTGACCAATCAGAAGCCGTAAAATTTATATATAAACTTTTTTTATTAATAAAAAAAAATTATTAATAAACTCCGGGTCCCCGGGTCAATTTTAAATTTCGATGTTACGTGAACCGAAAAATCGAATTTGTGTGGCCTTATGTGATAAAGTAAATATATGGATTACTTTAAAAATATTTTATCACTTATTGATATTTCAAATTTAATTTACATCTATATAAATAATCTAAATAACTTTCAATTATATATATTATAAGAGAGATATGTAACAGGTTCGTTTCGTGTTTCTCAATTAAAAAGGTGGAGGTTACATTATTGTATAAATTAAAAAAAAAAGAGATAATTCAAAATTAAAATTTTTTTTTTTTTTCTTAAAAGGTGGAGGTTACATTATTGTATAAAATTAAAAAAAAAAAGATAATTCAAAATTAAAATTATTTTTTTTCTTAAAAAAAACAAAAAATTTTTTTTTACATTAACTTTTACAATAAATAATTATCTCTACTATTTGAAAAAATAGAGTAGAAAGAAAAAAAAAAATTTTTTTTATATTTGATCATGAGATGAACTTTGGAGATAATTATAATACCGATAATATAATTACAATTGAACCATAATTGGATATCCTAATAATTGGAGTTTCCTATTGACTAATTATATATAAGTGTTCAAAGAAAAGAAAAAAAAATAAATAAATAAATTCAGTGCCAATCTCTAAATAGGGTAAGTTGCTAAAGATAAAAGTTTCGATGAACTTTGGAGATAATTATAATACCGATAATATAATTACAATTGAACCATAATTGGATTTCCTAATAATTGGAGTTTTCTATTGACTAATTATATATAAGTGTTCAAAGAAAAGAAAAAAAAATAAATAAATAAATTCAGTGCCAATCTCTAAATAGGGTAAGTTGCTAAAGATAAAAGTTTCCAAATAATAATTTAGAGTTTTTGAAACTTTGGGATAGGGAGTGACGCGTTTAAAAAATCATAATGAATTAGATAAGCAAAATAGTTATCGATTACTATACTAAGAATTGCGTAATAATAACTTGATATCGAGTTAATCAATGTGGAATTTATTACGCAACCTAAAATTTAGGGGTGTTTGAAAAAGATACACTAAAATTTGTCTAATTATAAGAAGAGAAGGCTGAAATTCTCGTGTATGCGTAATGCATTTTTTTTTCAATAGGGCGTACTATTTTATCAATCGTCTATCTATAAATCAACCTTCATCTTTTCATTCTTTATTCCTATTCCTTTTACGTTCTTATTTATTTTTATCCACTTTTTATCCTCGGCATTTTTCGTTTCTTCGTTCTTTACACCAGCCCGGTAAATTTGACCATTGGTAAACGACAACAATAAGTCTTGATCATTTTTTTAAAATGATAGAATATGTATAAAATCATATATTATATACCTTGATGTTCTGGGTATATTTGAACCGTCTAAAGCGGTACCCATACTATATATCCTACCAGTTTGACTAAAAAAGTAAGGGGGTTAATAAGATAATTTGTTTCAAATATGTAAACTAATTAAAATAAAGATTGTTATTTACCCATATGCTAAAATTGTGACATTATAATTAAAAATAAAAAAAAAAAAAAATAAAGTGATATCATCTAATATCTCCGTTGATATCAAAAAAAAAAAAAAAATTTTTTGATATCTGAAGATTAATTAATATTTGGACACTTCTGCGTAACGCTAAACCGATACTCACCCTTCCCCCAATTTGTCTATTAGCGGACTTGCGCAAATCTACTTCTTTTTGTTCGGTATCCGATGGAAATACATAATCGAATGTAAAAGATTTATCGGTTCCAATGAGTATTTGTGGTGCGTCAGGTATTAATGGTAGACATTCACTACAATTTTGCAGGGTTTCTTTTTTACTGAGTGGTCTTACTCTCAATGCAACATTATTAAGAAGTTGGAATGGAAAATGAGCGAGAAAAGAAGTTCAAGTTACAGATCCAGATGAACTCTTAGGGTATGTTATTTTGTTGTTTTAAAGTTAATGAGCTCTACTTAGTATAACATTCTTTTTACCATCAATTAGACAATTACAAAAAGGTTCACCGTCGCTTCAACGGATAAGAATGTGGTATCTTCAAGATCACGCTATATTTTCCGTAATCCTGAAACAAACAAAAATAGAAAATTTGAAGAAAATAAAGAAAATGATGCCCCACCACCAGCAGAATCTTCTGCTGCGTCAAAAAGAAAGAGTAAACAAAAATCATTAACATCCAAATTCACTTCAAAATTGTATTTTGTAGATTTAGCCGGTTCAAAAAGGGTAATGTATCTTACATTCTTTTTTATTATCATCAAAAATTTGGTATTAATTATGTGTTAACACTGATCTCTCTTTACAATGGTTAAAAAGAACTAATGCTGTAGGTGATAGAGCAAAAGAAGGAATCGCTATTATCAGCCCTTGGCAATGTAATTTGTGCTCTTGGTGATGAATCTAGAAAGGTCACTCATATACCTTATAGAGATTCAAAATTAACACGTTTATTACAAGAGGTAACAGTCAAACTCTAGAATGGTAGTTCTATACTGGTGATCCTCTCTAATATAGACTCCTTCATCAACTAAGAGTGAAAGTTATATTGATCAAATGATGGTCAATCATCCAAAAGAAAAAAGAAGATCGAACAGTGTATCTTTCAGTGAAATTCAAACCATTGAAGTACTTGAATGGCAAGAATCTAATCCGCCACCACAACTACAACCTACTCGGCGTACTTCAAATTCAAGTCATTCCGTTAGTTTCTCCGATCAACCAATTTCCCCTGGTTCAACTAAATCATCTCAAAATAGCACTGGTTGCTCATCTCAACAACAACAAAATGTTATTGCTCTCACCCGTATGTTACATCAAATTCAAGCTGATATCGTTGTTAAAGAACAACTCGTTTCACAATTGGAACGTGCCGAACAAGAATATACTTATATGACGAACAAAAATTGGCTGATATGCAAGAAGCTTTAGTTACCTTACAACAAGAAAGAAATGCTGCTGTTAAACGTGCTCCAAATGCAAGTAATGGTGTTAGTATTCGTGATAAGAATTCAATCCTTGCCGAACTTAAAGCTCGTTACGAACATAAGGTGAAACGTTTAATTCAAGAAATTAGTGACCTTCGCCGAAAATATAATGAAGCTACTCAATCTAATACTAAATCAAAGAATCAAAATGAAACAATGCTTAAGAGTACGCGAGATAATTATTATTTAGATTTAAGTGGAACACAAGGAGAAATGGTTGCAGTTTATTCAGATTGTAAACCAATAGGTGATATTCTTAATAGAAAACAAGATAATCAATATATATTTAACAACAAGATTAGAAAATTGATAGAAATGATCATGGGAAAAGGTATAACCTTTAAACATTTATCATCTAAAGATAATCAATTTGCAGATTGGCTAAGTAAAATAAGGACGCCGACAGATATAAAAGGACAGGCTTTGAAGACCAAAGAATCTGTTAAAAAAACAAAATAAGAAAAATGGAAAATGAAAACAACAAGATATTCGAAATAAATGAAGAAAATGAAGAAAACAAGACGAAATAATTCAACAATTGACAAATAAATTTCAAGAGAAAGAAGATTATACTCAACAAGATCAACAAAAAGTTGTATACCAACCATATATTATTCAGGATATAAGTATGAAACGAATATATATATATATATATATCACATTAAAGAAGGAAATGAGTTAAAAAGGAAGATAATTGATCTATTGGAACAGCAGAATAATAATGTTGAAGGAATTATTGAAGATTTGAAAGAAAGTAAAAGAAAGATTAAAAAGATGAAAAAGATAATTGTTGAAAATGAAGAATATAATTCTGATAAGAAGAATATGATGGAGGAAGAAGGACGCATAAAATTGAAGATGAGGTTAGGGATAATTATATTAAGATTGAAGGGATAAATGGTGAACAAACAAGATATAAATGTAAAAAATGTAATAAGATTATAGTTAGTGATAGTAAAATTAAGGTTAGACATTATAATAAATGTTACGATAGAAGTATTAGCTTAGTTAGAATATATTAGATTAGTTTTTAGTTTAGTTTTAAATTTCTCAAATTGAACAATTAAAAGCTGAAAATATGCGAATGATGAAACGCACGAAGGATGAAACTGAACGTGTTCGTGAAATAACTGGGCGTAGTCAACGTGAACTTCAAATCTTTGTCATAAGGAAAAAGCTGCTTCAAGAACAGAAGAAACGTCTTGAAAGAACTAGCGAAATGCAAAAAATCATGCTTGAAAAGAGACAGAAGGAAGTTTTACAAATAAAATAGTAAACTTAAATCAGTTACTGTATGTCATTACTAAAGCGAACCACTACACCCAAGTCCAAGGCTTTCCTAATCATAAGCGTCAATCAATTTCTAATGGTGAAGATGGAAAGGAATCGAGACAATCCTCTGATTATTTAAGTCCTATCTATGATGAAGTATTTGCCAGTGGTTATGATAAAAAAAAAAAGCAATTTATAAATATATTAGTGGCCGTCAAACATTGGCAATGATGGATGAATGGATTGTCAAAAGAAATAATTTACAAGAAGAAAAGAATAAATTACTTGAAGAACGTGAAAAAATAATTACTAGTAAATTGGAAATGAGTTAGGAGGAGACGCTCAAGCATTAGATGATAAGATTGAGATGATCATCTCGGAGATTACTTATATTAGTGCTAAGATTCACTCTTTACAATAAAGTATTGCCGCAAAACAAGAAAAAGTGAAAGTCATAAACAAGAAAAATCAAATGGTGAAAAAAGTAAAGAAGCTGAAGATAAACCACGAAGGAATAGTACCAAGACTGGTAAAGCTGAAAAGAAACTTTCCTTCATCTTACCAGAGAATGCTACACCTGACGCATCATATGACGTTGCTGTTCTCATTCTACATATTATCCAAAGAAGTCATATTTGGTTGAGAATGTGTAGTAGGATAATTAGGATAATTGTAAAATTGTAAAGATATAGGATAAAAAATATTTTGTGGTTGTGGTGGTGGTGATGTAGAAGATTTATTGTTTTTTGTAGATTTATTATTAAACATAGGAAAGGAAGGTGGATCATCAATCGTTGCCAATGCATGTTCCTAAATATACATAAATAATTGTAAAAAATTATGCATTATAATGAAATATTATATGAATATATTAAAAATATTACACAAGATATAAAATGTTAAGCAAAATACACAAAATGCTACGTGAAATATAAAACATACTATTGATACTGCCCATGTACTTAGATATTGTGGAATCAAGTGCAAGTGATTTGATTCATTGATTTCTGATGCTCTGTACAATAATGTCTTTGTGAATCAACATTACAGATGTTGCTATTTTACTTCTTTTCTCAGTTAAGCTTGATTCTTTTGGAATAGCATTGGCAACGGATTTCCCTTTTTTTTTTTGAATCTTGCAAAGTATCAGAAGTATAGATGCCACCCAAATTATTTTAAGCAAATCCCAAATTTATTTGTACATTTTGACAGCCATAATTCCCAAATCCCAAATGTACAAATTGCAAAATTTATATATGTAATTTGTAAATTAATTTGGATTTGTACATTTGGGCTGCCATAATCCCAAATTATTTTGGATTTGGATGGCATCTATAATCAGAAGTATCACAATATTATAACTTTTTTGTCTACAATAAATAATATTATTGTTTAGCAAATATTTAGCAAATTATAATATAATTTAATTTACCTTTTTTTGTCAGATTTCGAATTATTCTTTTGTGATTTGATAGATGTGAAAATTACCAACTCTTTTTTCTTAGAACATAATTTGTGATATTTGGTTAGAAATCTACTCCAATCCCTTTCATCTGTTAATTGAGTTTCCAAACCTATTTTTTTCCTAGTTTATAGCTAACAATATAATCATCATATTCTATCCATTTGTCCAATTGAGTTTGTATTAAGAGATTTAATTCTCTCCTAAAATTTTTGAATGTAGTTTGACTAATAGTTTCCTATTTTGCTGCACCACTTTCTCTTTCTTGTTTAATTATAAGTTTAAAAGAAATTTTTGGTAAAGTTTCTTTATCAGATTTTTCTTTTATATCAAAATCATCATTAACAATTTTCATACCTGTTTCATCATCTGTGGCTATTGTATTTTCAAATGGTTTGTCCATAGTGTTTTCTTTGTTTAACTTTTCTGATATTTCTATTTTATTTACATAATTTTCATCATCATTATCTGATGATATTTCGTATACCTCAACTTTTATATCATTGGATTTATCCAAAATTTTTGATTTATTTTCTAATTTTAATGATTAATTCTTTTAGAATTAGATTTATAAGTTTTTAGTGAAATAGTTTTTGCATTTTTTAAAGATTTTCTCTTCAACTTTGTCATAATATTATGGCATGCAACACAAAGAGAAAAATTAAATTTGAATGAAAAATCAATATTATATAAATAAATTTTATTGGTTTCTCCTAATTTCTCAAGTTGTAATTTATTATAAACACTATATTTTGTTTGTAGATTATAGACTCTAGAATAGACATTTCTTTTTTCTTTTCCTGTATTTTTTAATGTGAGTTTTTTTTAAATCAAACATTGATATGTTATAATAGATAAATTTTTTTCTGCAATATAAATATTGTTGACATAAAAAACAAGTAATAAGGAGTTGTCATTTTTAAAGAAACATGATTTTTTTTCATGATTTTTGCACTGATTTTATTGGATAGATCTTGTATCACATCATTTTGTAATCAACCATTTTGAAAATAACAATAAGTAATTTGACTATTTGTTATTATTATTATTTACTCCTCATTCCCAATTGGGTGTAAAAACATTTAGTAGAATAAGTTTAACAAATTCTATCTGTATTTAAAGACTTATTAAATTTTATCATTATATGGGAACTCATTAGTAGAAAAGGGAGAAATCTCTTTTTTGGTCAAAGTTTAAATAAATGAACTACTCTACTGATCTCAGTAATGTAAACAAAATTAGCTTAATAATTAAAATTAGTAATAAATAAAAGTGATTTCCCTCTTTTCTACTAATGAACTCTCATATTGTAGTATTATTATATGGAGATTAATAAAAAATTTAATTAATGATCAAACTATATTTATCAGATTGAAATTCATTATCCTAAATTCACAGTACAATCAGATTTAAGATATCTGAAATTATTCAGATTTAGCTAATTATTTGAGGATAATTTGAAATAAATTTATATGAAACTCTCTTTTTCTAATTTTCTAAGTTTGGTCATTGAGCTTTATAAACTATACTTGAATAAATATTCATCTGTGGTAAAATATTACATTAACAGTTTATATAAATTTATTGTTTACAAATAATATTTCTCACACTATAATGTATAAATATATAGTGTGTAACAAAAAAAGTTGCCGTCCTGAAAATAATTTTTTTTTGTATAATAAACATTAAAATGCTTTTATTTTTTGCACTTCACATATTTTATTTAGTTTATTACTATTCTAATAAAAGGGGGGCATTAAAGCGGGATAGTATCACATGATTTAAAATTATTATGATTTAATAAATATTTTATAAACTAAAATTATTGTGAACTTGAAAATCATAAAATAGGTGTATTTTGGCCTGCTCTGCAAGTTTACTTAGGGGAAAAGTGGATTTTGAACATTGTTTTTGACTTTACATATGAGCAAATGATTTTTTGCTGATCATATCCAAAAGTTCATTTTGTGCTCTAAGTAAACTTGCAGAACAAGCAAAATACATATTTGTTTTGAAAGGTTATGTGTATAATAAAAAGTTTTATTAAAAAAAATTTTTTTTCTAAAGTCACGTGATTCTATCCGCTTTAACGGTCCCGAGTGATGCAAAACATTTGGCCGCCACTGTAAATATTCTGCTGTCCCACCTAGATGTATCTTTAAAATTTCTTTACTAAAGTCTTTAATCTTACCCACTAACTGTGAGCGTATCCGACAAAATACTACGGAAGTTACTTCCCTCTACTCTTGGGCTGATCTTGGTGATACCTATTAAAAGCATTCATACAAAAAAGAGTCTATTTGCATTTTCTCTTGTATTCGATAAAGAAAAATATATAAAAAGACCAACTTATTCGCTGACAAAAAGTAACCTTTCATAACAACTACAATATAAATTATTTCATCATAAGCATCTGGGAAATTTTCCTCCACAGAAAGATCACACTATTCAAAACATAACTATAGATTATGTTAGTTCTTCACAAAATAACGACAATTATAATAATTTACAATCATCTCAATCATTCCAAACGGAACAATTTTCATCAAATATTCCATACGTCGATTGCGTCGATTATCCTTCCGCAGCGGATAATGATATTGTTCCAGTATCATATACTCAATAACAGCAACCCATGTTCTCTTTTGTGAGTGATGAATATGCTACAACTAGAACTACGCAACCTCTTGCTCACACGCCGCAGCATGACAGTTACAATAGTTACGATATCCCTTTCTCAATTAACTCACTCAATATGATTCCTAATTCTTCTCAAAGTCATTCTAGAGTTTTTAAATTTGAAGTCCCAGGTTACAAAATTATTATTATGCCAAATTCTTCTCCGTATTCTTCTCTTTATACGAATTTAGATAATTTAGATACACAAATTCAATCTCAACAAGTTTTTACTTCTCCAAAAATCGTCGTTGATAATTCCCAAACTCAACTTCAACAAAATTCAAACGAATCATTTAACAATTTTAGCAACTTGCACGGCTAATATGTGTGATAGATATATTTTTGTGTTCAATTATTATTTTTTTTTTTATTTTTGATCTTTTTCTATTAATCTAAATGTATTGTTATCTTATTTGAAATAAAGTTTATTTACAATTTATACTTTTTATTAATTAATCTACGTGTTTCTCGTGTTACAAAGTAAATGTGAAAATTTTGTTAATTCTTTTGCCAAAAATTATGATTAATTTTGGCCGGTATTTAAAAATCGATAAATTGTTGGTACGAAATTTTTGTTCCGGACTTACAATAATTTTTGGCGAATATGGTTTTCTATTCAGAATTTCTGATATTTACTGTATATTTCAAAAAGTAAACAGAATATAATTAACGTTTTAAAAGTGAAATTCCTTTAAACCTTTATATTAACTTTGAACGATATCAAAGAATATTAGGAAAAATTCACATTATCGTATGTTAATATGTTGATATTTAAAAATAGGATTTGAATATAAACTCAACAGCTTGAATCGTTAAAGCAACTTTTATTATGGTTAATGCAATCTAGAAAGAACCGAATATAATTTGTGGAAATCTGATGATTACGTGTATTAATTTTGGAGTTTTCTTTAAAATATTCACCGACTCTTAATTATTTATATATAGAAACCCAATATATTTCAACGATATTATTCTTCCTTGTAAAATGCAATACACTATTACACTTACAGTAGATTTTATGAATTTTTTTTGTTATAATTTAATTACAAATTAATTATCCGATCAAGAGGCACTCATCTTTGCTGTGAACGGGTAACGAGTCAACTGACTTGGAGAGTAATATAGTATAGGGGACGTCACGACGTCACGTATAATAAAAAACTTTTAAGTAATAATTCAATTCAGTATTCTATAATGAACATAAATATTTTGTTAAAAAAAAGCTCATTAGGATATGATAAATAAGGTGAAAAAGAACGGTATTTTTTTTGTTCCTTGAATACGCTGCGCTTTCAATAATGGTTCTTCTGCGGACAGAGGTTATTTCCGTACGAACCA
This sequence comes from Rhizophagus clarus, assembly GCA_015698045.1. NCBI lineage: Eukaryota > Fungi > Glomeromycota > Glomeromycetes > Glomerales > Glomeraceae > Rhizophagus > Rhizophagus clarus. The sequence continues at coordinate 1,835,718 of BLAL01000053.1, read as the reverse complement.
ATTTTACAAATCTGTACTTTAAATTTCTGGTTTTATATTCCGAACATTAATTATTAGATTGTATTTCTATACACCGAACTTTTCCAGTTTCAGCGCAAGGAACTTTAAATAAAATTACATATAAAACGTTAATAAAGAAACAACTCAATGCTTTTCTCTTCCTTAATAAAATCATATTAAATTTTGATTATAAATTGGGTTGGCTACAATTACTGCGGTTCAAGTTACTGTACGTATAATATATTTTATCGTTTAGCTTGTTAATTTTTTTTTTTTTCACAGATTTTAAATCAGGGGTTGATCAAAAAAAATAATTGTTGGCGATACTATACCAGGTAAAAAGCATGTCGATGACGCATTTAGATATTTTTTTTGTTTATCGTTGTAGTATTGTTTTTATTTTTACATTTTATTTTATTTTAGATTAGGGGATTATTCTTAATTGAACTATTATGTATAAGCACAACCTGTTGTTTTGAAAAAGAATCAATTTTAGGTAAGCATATTTTAAGGAGGCTGAAAATTTTGTGCAATCAGCAAACTACTTTATAAGAAAATCAAACAAATCTAACAAATCTAACAAAAATTATTTTTGGTAAGTCCTTTTTACCACATTCATGTTCAACGAAAAAAAAAAATATATAACAGGATATAGATAGATCAACACCAGGGATGGATGTAGATAAAAAAAAAAAAATATATAAAAAGACCAACTTATTCGCTGACAAAAGCAACCTTTCGTAACAATTACAATATAAATTTATTTTGTCATAAATAAATCTCTATAAAAATTTCCTCCACAAAAGGATCGAAACACACGTTATTCAAATTAAACTAAATATATGATGGATTATTCACAAAATAACGATAGTTACTATTCTAATAACTTACAATCACCCCAATCTTTCCAAATGGAACAAACTTCGTTAAATACTCAATACAACACTTCCAACTACAACGATTATCCTTCCGCAACGGATAATGATATTGTTTTATCATCTTATACTGAACAACAGCAACCCATGTTCTCTTTTGTAGGTGATGAACATGCAACGACTAGAACTACGCAACCCTCGTCCTACGCGCCGCAGTATAACAGTCACAATAGTTACGATAACTCTTTCCAACTTAATTCACTCAATATGATTCCTAATTCTTCTCAAAATCTCTCGGAAGTTTTTAGATTCGAAATTCCCGGATTCAAAATTATTATTATACCAAATTCTTCTCCGTATTCTTCTCTTTATACGAATTTAGATAATTTAGATACACAAATTCAATCTCAACAAGTTTTTACTTCTCCAAATATCGTCATTGATAATTCCCAAACTCAACTTCAACAAAACCCAAACGAATCATTTGTCGATTTTAGAAGCTTTCGCTACTAATTATTATTTTATTCTTTTTGGATATTTATTTAATTTAAATGTATTATTATTATATTATCTTACTTTGAAATAAAGTTTATTTATAAATTATATTTTTCACTAAATAATCTACGTGTTAAGCAGTTGTTAAGCAAGAAATTTTAATTTCAAATATTTAATAAATAAGTATTGAATACAATTTGTACAGTATGAATAATGTTTCTGAAATTTTCCAATTCATAAATGTGCAAATAATGTTCTCAATTTTTTAGTCGTTACGTACTTACGTTAACAAGTGGAAATGATTGCGACATTTTAAAGGTAAACTTTATAAAATAATTATTTTCAAGAATAGTATAATAATTTTTTTACGCAGATTTTCCTTTATTTCAGAGTTTCTGACATTCACTTACGTCCACATTTCAACAAAAACAAGCTACCATTCTGACTTCCTTGTGTTAATTTTGAGCGGTATCAAAGAGCATTGCAATTTTTATTTAAAGACAAAGGTATCATTTTCCTGTGATTTAGAAATTAACGTGTGTTATAAGAAAAATCGATTGAAATCATAACCATCACTACTGATCACGTGTAATACAGCCAATAATTTTTTTAATTGGGTTTTTTTAAAGCTCCATGTTTCATATTATGTGATAATTAAGGTGAAAAAGAATTAATATTTGGTTAAAAAATATATATATATGTGTGTATGTATGTATTTTAATTAATAAACATTCCGCATTTTCGCACTTCAGGTTTTATTCAGGTTTTATATAATTCCAACATTTGAATATACCGAAGTTAGAGTTCATTTAGGTACGGTCTTAACACGAATCTTTGACCATTTTGGTTCAAAGGGGTCCTGCATCGGTTTTGTTTTACTTCATGGCTTACGATATTGAGATTATATCGTGCAACATCATCATTTTCGTCATTTTATATTGTATAGTAATATTATAAAATAAAGTGTACCGCAAATCTTACATATAAAAAGACCTCTGACGAAAAGAAACCTTTCATAAATATAAATTTTTCAGCATAAGCCTCTGGACAATTTTCCTCCATAGAAGGATCGAAACATTCACACTATTCAAATCATAACTATGGATTACGATAGTTCTTCGCAAAATAGTGACAATTATCAATCATTCCAAACGGAACAACACTTCCAACTACGTCGATTACGTCGATTATCCTTCCGCAAAAGATACTCAGCAACAACTCATGTTCTCTTTTGCGCGTGATACAACTAGAACTACGCAACCCCTCGCCTACCTACGCGCATCATAATTCTTCTGAAGTTTTTAGGTTTCAAGTTTCGGGATACAAAATTATTATTATACCAAATTCTTCACCATATTCATCTCTTTACGAAAATTTTGATAATTTAGATATACATAATAATCAATCTCAACAAGTTTTTACTTCTCTTATCGATAATTCGCAAACTCAATTTCAGCAAAATTCAAACGAATCATTTACAATTCTCTTGGCTAATTTGTTAATATGATTTACACTGTTACAGATATAAATTCTTTATTTTATCTTTAATCGACCTTTTTTTGATTATTTAACTAAAAATGTATTATATTATATGAATAAAGTTTATTTTACAATTCATTAAATAATCTACTTGGTTTATCCCATTTTTGCAAAAATTTATTTTAAAATATAAGGCGTTTATTTATTAATACAATTTAAGAAAAATGTTTCTGAAAAATTCCATTTCATAAAATAATGAATTAAGTCTTCCGGAAGACTACATGTGATGAAATGAAAATTTTTTTTGAAGTACGGAAAATAATATAAATAATAAAATTAACAAAGAAAATTATTTTTTCCTTAAGTACCGGTTATCAAATTCAAGTAAGTAATGTATGTTCTCTTTTATGGTTTGTAATTTAATATTTTTTAACTAATCTTGTAAGATAAATAATAATTGTTGTATTACATTAATATAAATATAATTTTTGTGAAAAGACAAAAGTTTTTTCTTGCGTTATGTTCTAACAGCTTTATCCAGAAATTCTTTAGCCTCATTGATTTTACTGGCTAAATAAGGAGAACCACCTCGATCAGGGTGATTAAGCAACACAATTCTTCTATGAGCTTCTTTAATTTTAGCTCTATTAATACCAGTTTCTCTGTTATGAAATTAAAAAAAAAATAAAAAATTATTATATATCAATAAAAAATCATTAAGAAACTCTTTTTTTTTTTTTAATAAAAAACATACTTTAAACCCAAAATTAAAGCAGCTTCACGTTTATTCATTTCAACATCAAATCCTCCTTTATAATATTTACTACCCACACCTCTTAAAGTTCCTGATGGGTTATACTTCTGTGCGGCTTTTATTGCAACTCTACCAGCTGTTGCTGCTACTGCTACTCCTAACCCGATGAGTAATGGTGTTGACTAGATCAATTAAATTAAGTTTATTATTGTTAATTAAAGAAAAAAAAAAAATTTTTTTTTTTATATTCCTTGATAAGTTATTTACCATATTCTTTTTTTTTTCTATTTAAACCTTGATAATCTTTGAGCTGCCTACTTTTTTTTTTTTTGTATGAAGGAAAGATCTACTGGTTTAAAAAATAAAGTTTTTTTTATGTCTTGATTTTTTTTTAAAAAAAGAATTGAATTGGATGTGTATTTATAATCGTTTGAATGACAGATCATGTGACAAACAATGCTTTTTAGATTAGATCATTCATTGTATTACATAAAAATTTTTTTCTCGAAATTTTTTTTTTTTTTTCCTTAAAAAAATAAAAATGAACGATCAAATAGAAAATTCTTTAAATAATATCATTTCAGAAGAAATTAAAGATAATAATTCATCATCACAAGAAAAGAACACCAATGAAATTTCTAAATTTATTAAATTAATAAATGAATTAAAATTAAAAGTTAAAGAAGTAAAAGAACAACTTTCTTCTGTTACAACAAGGTAAATCATATTAAAAAATTTTTTTCTTTTTTTATTTTGAACTTTTTTAATTTATTTCTGTTCTGTTTTTACTTTTATTATTAAAATAGAATAAAAAATCATGAAATAAAAACAAATCAAGGAATATCATTACTTGAAGTAAAATATCATACATTATTAGAATATATTACATCTTTAACTTTTATAATTTATATGAAATTAAATGGTCAATCAATACAAAATCATCCTGTTGTTGATAATTTAATTGAATTAAGGGTTGTTCTAGAAAAATTAAAACCTTTAGAACAAAAATTAAAATATCAAATTGATAAATTAATTAGAGCTACTATTATTAATGATGATGAGTTGACAAATATAAGTGGGAGTAGTTTTGCATGTAAGTTTAAAAAAAAAAAAGGGATGGGATGAAAGATAATTATTTGAAAGTTAAATAAAGTTCTTTTTATGTAGTATCGAATCCTCTGTCCTTCAAACCTAATCCACAGGACCTTGTATCTAAACCTGACGACTCAAATGATGGTAACATTTAATTTATATGTCTTAATCAAAGTATAAGGATGAACTTAACTTATAATTTAACAAATATTAATTATATTTAGCTTCAGATGTTAACAATACTGGAGTTTATAAAGCACCAAAATTGGCTCCCGTACTTTTCGATGAAGATAGTGGTACTATTACAATTAAGAGAAACAAATTTTTTTTTTGTTTCAAATAAACAATTTAGTTAAAATGGTTTAAAATTTTTATTAGGCTCAAAATCTAAGCGAGAAAAAGAAGATTCAAGGATAAAATCAAGAGCATCGAAATCTCGATTAATTAAAGATTTGATAGATGAATACGATGATCGCCCTGAAGAATTAGCATTAATAGGTTCTATTCAAAAGAACAATGATGCTGAATTAGAAGAAAGAACACGTTATGAGGAAGAAAATTTTATTAGACTTAGCCTTTCTAAAAAAGATTTAAAGAAATTAAGACAGAATCCAAAATTTGAAGATGAATTTGGGGTATTTTATTGTTTACTTATTTTATTTATTTAATTTTTCTTTTCTTTTCTTTTCAATTTACTTTATTTATTTATTTATTTTTTTCGAAAAGAATTTGAATGATTTTAGTAGTGTCGCGGCTTTACATAAAGATGTCGAAGCTTCGGAGAAAGAACGTACAAATGTTCTTAATAAACGTAACTTAAGACATGAATCACTTCGTCGTCAAGATATTTCGGATGATGATGATGTCGAGGTAATTAAGTTTTTTAATTTTTACGTTTTATTCTCTTCAAAAAGAAAAAAAAAAATGATACTAAAATTAATTTAATTAAAGGTGTCATCATCTAAACGTAGCGGAAATGGAAGTAATGAACTATTTGACGGATTAATATCTGATCCATCAAAAATTAAGAAACGAAATAATAAGTTTCAAATGGCAAAAAAGAATTTTAAAAGACAAAAACGCAAACATTGATGTAGTCTGGATTAGATATGAGTGTTATTTCTTTCATAATTTGATAGTCCATTTTTGTATACTATATCTTATAACAAGGAACTAAATTATCAAACTTCAGATTTAAATGCTAGTACTTTAATTTTTTCATTTATGTACCACTAATACTCCCGATTCCTGAATATATCGGAAGGTTTGTGGAATTGGAGATTGTTCTGTAAAATGACACTTGAAATTTTCTTCAATAAAATCTTCATAAGGTATTTTTTTTTACTCATGAGAATAATAATGAAGAATATATTGAAAATTTATTTAATTTCAAATTATGTGAATAACAGATAACATCTAATATATTATTAAAAATATCAGGTTAGAAACATTATTAATAAAGGATAAGTTCTGGAATAAGCAAACCAAGGAAATTTACGTGGCAATTTAATCCATAATATTGAATGGACCGAAAAAATACTTTTTATAATTCAGAAAGGATACAATTCATGTCACTTTTTAAGATCCAAAATATAGAATAATTAACAAAATTTCGGGAACTTTCATAACAAATCAGATAATCGAGTAATTGTTGATTAATTAGAAGTAGATTGTTGACATTTTGTTATTCTTATTATTCTTATGAAGAATATGAATCAAAAAAAAAAAAAGAAAAAAAAGAACCGATTATGTTTCTGTTTAAAAAAAATTAGATGTTAGTAATAAATTATTATATAATTATTTTTTTGAAAGATCCACACTTCATATTAGATATGAATTGATGATGATTTTAAATTATCTTTTAATTGAGTGGGATATTAACATGGCATAGATAGAGATTTTGTAAATTAATATTAGTGATGTGAACAGTTAATCATTAGATTGGAAAAACATAGTTATACGAAAAACAAATGTAAAAATAATTGGTTTTGAATTGGCTAAAAGAATCACTATCTAAATTAGCACGCACTGACTCGTCGGAATTCTTTCATACGTGACATCAGAGTGTTTCAATCAGATATTCAATTTTTGAAGAACATTGATTCATTTAAGTCCTTTTAGAGTTATTTAGAGTGTTTGTCATCAAGTGGATCCAGATATTATATATTTTAATTGATATGAAGTAGAACTATTAAAATGTTGATTTATTTTATTTTGTAAATCATTCCTTGTAAAGTTCCGGACTTCCGGTCTAGGAATATGTTTGTTTGTCAAGAATGATAACTTTTGGAGTAAGTAGAGTGACTCTTCTCGATCAATCATTATGGCATATTTCTACAAAGTTATGTTTTGTTTACTCAACAACATAATTACGCATCCACATCATACGAAAAAATAAATTTTATTATTATTAGACAAGCTTTAAAATACCTGAGATTATCCTGAGTTCCTTGATCTAAATTAATAGCTATTCGAGTTTGTATTCCACGAGGACATTCAGAACGGGAAAAAACTTCACATAATCTTCGCAATTCCAAATAAATAATTTTTAAATAAAGAATTTAATATGTCTCAACTTCTTCATTTCTAATATGGTATTTATGTCAGTTTCGGAAATGAAAGAATCAACACAGTTATTTATCGATAGCTTTTCATCTGAAGAAGATTTGAAACTCCTTTACAGTTTACATTTCATACAGTAGCATTATTTATCTCATCATCTGATGTTCAACTTTACAATTGATATTTGTATAATCATCAATAAGATTGAGATCGGAAAAAAAAAAATTAAATTTTTATAAAAAACTATTTTATTTAATATAGATCAAGATAAAAAAATTTACTTATATAATTTCAGTTCTATTAGCCTAAATATATATCAAAAATGTCATGCATTCGCACTAAACTAGGCGTTTTCGTTTATCATATTTGAAATACCAGCACCAAAAGTTCAAAAATTTTGGTAATCTTTTTTGTGGATAATGTGAAACCTTTGAACTAGATGGGTTGAGTTGAGAGAAAATACACAAATATTAATGTCATCAACTCTGTCGCTGGACCCAATCTTAGTAATCAAAGGTTTCTCTTGTGGAATAACTAAATTATAATAATTAATTAAATTAAAAAAAAAAAATTGAATTCAATGAATGAAGAAAAATATTTTAAACGATATAAACAACTTACCGAACTTAGAAAATTTCGTGCCATATTCCTTAATCCACATTAAATAACAATAAAAATAACGAAATACAACGACCCTTTTTTATCAAACGATTCCAGTGAAATCTTTCACACCTACTACATCGACTCCTCTGGCACGAGCTTTTACCCTTAGATTTCGATCATTTGTAAGCAACACAGTCACTTCATTTTTATGGTCATTGTTGATTGCTTCCTCCTTAGATTTGTCATGAAGACCATTTTTTTCATTATGTTTCGAGTGCCACAAACAAATCCCCAAAATAAGGTCGTCCAAATTCTTCTTTTTGTCTTCACCATTACCAAAATCAAATTCTTCACTAAAACTAATATCAGTCAAGTAGTTGCCCTTGCTCGTTTGTATTCTAATTTTTTTAGACGATAATATTTCATCAAGATATTCAAGTGCATCATATGCAGCATTCCCAAGAGGTGGAGGATTATATTTCAATCCATCTAATTCAGTAACAACTATTGAAACGAAATGTTAAATTGTCAATTCAATTTTGAATAAATTGATTTAAAGAATGTAACTTAAACAAATGTAGATACCGATCGAAGGCACAATGACAACCCATTTTTCACTTCGAATGACTTTTTTTACTATTTCAAGGTCCCCAATAAGGCAATTCGTATCGACAATAATCGTAGTGTATCCAGGAACAATTTTGTTGAGAACATTTTTCCCTGAGGCCGTTCGTTTAACTTTCTTGAATTTTTTTGCTGAAGATTTTGTTTTAGAACTATGCAAATTATTTCGACTTGTAGCTAAAAGAGCTTCTAATTCTTGGCGACGGGACTAACACGAAAATTTAAATGAGTTTTTTCTATATATATTATAATATATAAAATAGTACATACTTTTAACTCCATAATGCCTTCATTGTTATCTTCACTATATTCTTCATCGACTTCCTCAAAAGCAGGTTCTGTAGGTAAAAATACATCATCCTCATCATTCTCAATAGACAACTCAACAGTCTGCTGTACTATTTCCTTAATCTCATCAGATTCCGCATTTGCATTTAAATCGGAAGATACAGCGAACGAATCTCTCTCAGCATCAAAATTTAATCCAGTAATTTTCTAAAGTAAGATATTATCAACTATTAATCCCATCAGAAAAAGGGGGGGGGGAATTATTTATAGAAATACCTTAGTTAAAATGTATCCCAATTCCACTATTCTAACTCTTCTACGAGTCTTTTCATTCTGATCTAAAATAAATTTATGTTCATCATCATAAAAGACATTTATGATATCCTCTACGTCGGAATCAGCAAAATTAATATTAGGTTTATTTGCACGTTCAAATAAATTATGCTCATATAGTGACTGCAATAATGAAATTCCGCGCAATTCCCAATCTTCGGCTAATGGAGGAGGTTGAATCTGAATAGAAGACTCTTGTTCAGTGTCATTATTTACGGAATCCAATATTTTCTCCTTTGTCATAGGAGATAATTGACGTGTAATATTTGTCAAGAAACGTGCAAAAACTTCCCAAGATCCCGGAAAGTCTGACTTTCTCATTATTCTTTCCCAAATACTATTATTGTTGCCATTGGCAAAACCATCAAATACACCACTTGTTACCATCCAAAACATTATTACTTCACAATATAAAAGCCATCCCTCAGAAACATCATGTCCAGGTTGACGTATTTCAGACTCGAGATATCTCAACATGAATTGATTCATAATAATAAAAGTAAGCCTGGATTCTTGAGCAAAAATTGGATCGGGATCTAAAGATTGTATATCATCCATATTTTTTACTGCTTGTGCTTTGCCGATAATAAAGTTTTCATTACCGTAATTATATAAACCTGATAAATTAATAACTGCCAGGAATAAATAAAACTCCATCCAATGACGATTGGAATTACTTGTGCATTGGATAGTATTCATTTTTAATAGTTTGTCCAAAAAACTTTGAAAAGTTTCATCAAAGCGCTCAAGACCAATTTTTGTGAAAAGCATTCCGTGAAGTCGAACGAATAAGTTTTCAACAGGCTGGTTATCCAAATAATTCTTGATCTTTAAGTTGTCTCTTTGTAAATAACCACGGTTGCTTTTTGGCTTTTGCCTCATGTTGTCCAGTCCAAACAAAGCAACGAGAGATTCGCGGGCGCTCATAAAAGGAGTATTGACCATGAGGCTTTGGATACAATTCTTTAGTATTTTATTCTTTTTATATATAAAAAAAGAAAATACAACACTTATATATACCTTCTACAATAATAATAAAGTGCCTTAAGTTCGTCTTGACTTGACAAGATGGCTAAATGATGGTAGAATTTCCCTAATTTATATTGTAAATAATAATAATAATTGAGTAAATAAAAGAAGAAATTATATTTTAACATATATTAGATAATTTTTCTTTACCATTATTCGAATTGAGGTGAATTCCCAAGCGATACCACCGTGAAGCATTCTCAGCCCAGTATTCTTTGGTTTTTTCTTTATCTTCTAGACCATATGTCCAACGATATCGAGTAATATCTCCCAAACAGCAAACACAACGGATCCACTTTGGAGGTTTGTTTCTCTCGATAGGTTTATCATTCGATTTTGTATCATCAGCAACCTGTTTTAACAACCGTTTGTAAAAGATCTCCGCTTCATCCAGAAATATACTAAATTGATTCGAAATAACGAATGTTAAAGACATTCTATTTTTGGATCGACGTCGATCAAGATTAACCGCACTGCGGAATTGCTCAATCAAAGAATAAAATCCAAGTTTCCAACATTTCGATTCAATGTCATTTTTGACAGACAACGAATAGTTAAGATGAATATATTTAAAATATTTATTAGCCAACCTAAAAAATAAAAACGATAATAATAAATAAATGAAATAACTAATATTAAATATTAAATTAAGCTTAAAATAAGAACTTACGATAAATGTAATGTAATTTTTTTTTGCCAAAAGTTTTCATCATAAATATTGATACCGGAATTGCCGTTGTCATCGTTAGCGTATTTGGTAAATCGACTCGAAGCTTCAGAAACAGTTTTTTCCAGTTGAGCCAATTCTTTTGTAAGTAACTTCAAAACTCTCGTATTAGGATCTTGACGTGTAACTTCTCTACGTGCTTTTTCTTTATCGTTCGCAGTGCCGATGGTCATAAGTAGTTCATTGGCTCTTTTTGTACGCAAGTGTTTGGATTCACGAGATTTCCCCGAATTTTCTACCAGAACTCGCTGCGTTTGTCCATAACTAGTTTCTGACCAGCTGTTTATCATTTGATCAGTATAAGGATCATATAGTTTTCCACTTGCGCGAGGAACAAAATCATCTTCAGTTAAATTCTTCTTGGCCTGAATTTCAGCGGTCGATTTTGGTATGTGAACAGTCGGAGGATCTTTATGCGGACTATACAAGCGACGATTAGTTGGAAAAGGATCAACACCGCGCTTGTACTCGTCAAACTCGTCGTTATCAAGCTGTATTGATTCTTTTATATTGGCAGAACGTCTCGACATTTTGCAAATAATTAAAGTTTATTTATGATCTAAATAGATTTTCAGACTATGCATTATATGCAATTGCGCATTTACCATGATTTCTTGATTACGTTATCCCTGTAGCAAATTTAACAATTTGGCCCCTGAAATTTTGAATGTATATTCGTTTTGGATCAGGTTTATTTCCCTTTTTTTTTTTTAACAAAAAAAGCTGAATATCGACTTTATCTTAAAGAAATGTTACCTAGAACACGGGATGGTAAATTTAACCGTTAAATTACTTTTCAAGCAAGTTATATTTATATTAATTGGATCATTATTATTTACAGATTATGACAACGCTAAAACCTCGAAAATACGATTGACTTTCACGGTAAATATTACTTTTTTTTTATAATATTTCACTAACATAATTAACATTTCCTTTTTTCATATTTAGAAAAGATATTTGCGAGTTACGTGGTTTCGAGGATTAGTATTTGTAGCCTTGTCATGTATATTATTATTTACGATTTATATTCGATGGGACAATAATTTTACTCCAGATACGTCTGAAAAACAATTTGATGATACTTTTGAACGACCCGTAGAAACACTTGTTCAGACACAATTTCATCCTCCAATATATACACCAGCACATACTCCGACATCTGCTCCAACACATACTACAACATATACTGAAACACATACTTCCGTAGTTCATGATACGATCAATTGGAAAGAACGTCAGAACGCTGTGCGAGAAGCATTCAAACATGCTTGGGGAGGTTATGTTCGTGACGCGTGGGGTTGTGATGAGTATCATCCAATTTCTCATAGAGGATCAAATCTTACTGGAATTGGAATAGGTTTTACTATTGTTGATTCCTTAGACACACTTTTAATAATGGATTTGAAAGAAGAATTTCAACATGCCCGTGATTGGGTTTCAAATAGTCTAAATTTTGAACAAAATGGCAGCGTAAATGTTTTTGAAACAACAATTCGTGTTCTTGGAGGATTATTAAGTGCATACCATTTAGCTGGTAATGACACATTATTTTTATCCAAAGCTATTGATTTGGGTGATCGTCTTCTTGGTGCCTTTTCTTCATCATCAGGAATTCCATATGCTTCTGTCAATCTGTCTTCAAAGCAAGGTATTCCAGCTCACTTCGTTGGAGGTGCAAGTTCAACGTCAGAGGCTACAACATTGCAATTGGAATTTAAATATTTGAGTCATCTTACTGGTAATGAAAAATATTGGAAAAAAGCCGAGGAAGTTATGTTTAAAATCGACTCACTTCAAAAGTTGGACGGATTAGTTCCAATATATTTAGAGTACGTAAAATTATTTAATCTCAATAATAATTAAATATTTTTTTTTTTTTTTTTCTAACATTCGAATGTGCAAATATAATAGTCCACATAGTGGAAATTTCGTTGGAAGTACTATTACATTGGGTGCACGTGGTGATAGTTATTATGGTACTTAATATTTTATTATCTTTTATTTTCTATTACTATACCATATACTAGAAAAACTAATTTAAATAAATATATATATATACATATATTAATTCTTATTTTAACTATCAAGAATATCTTCTCAAACAGTATCTTCAAACATCTCGAACTGAGCCCATTTATCTAAGGATGTACGATCAATCAATGGATGGTGTAAAATCACGGCTTGTTAATTATTCATCACCATCTAAACTTTTATATATTGGAGAACTTTTAAATGATGATTTTAATCCAAAAATGGATCATCTAGTGTGTTTTATGGGTGGCAACTTTGCGTTAGGAGTTACACATGGAAAAACTGTACGGGAAATCAACCATTTCAACTTTAAAGAATTGGAAGATTTAAGGATAGGAAAAGAATTGACAAAAACATGTACGGAAATGTATTTCCGTACAGCAACGGGATTAGCACCAGAAATTGTATATTTCACTGGTTCATCAGATTCTGAAAAAGACATATCTATAAAGAGGTTTGATAGCCATAATTTACTTAGACCAGAAACTGTGGAAAGTTTGTTTATAATGTGGAGATTAACCGGAGATGTTCAATATCGGTAGGTATATTTTCTGAATTACTTGTGAGTTATAAATAAGTTTTATTGATTGTTACTATTATAGTGAATGGGGCTGGAAAATATTCGAAGCTTTTGAGAAACATACCAAATTCGAAGGTGGGGGATACACGTCACTCGAAGATGTTACATCTACTTCACCTGGTAGAAGAGACAAGATGGAAACATTTTGGCTGGTCGGTAAATCTGTACTCTCTTTCGATGCTTATCTATTTATTTTCGCTTTGTTAATGGAATTAATTGATTTTTTAGGCTGAGACTTTAAAATATTTTTATTTATTATTTGGCCCAAACGATCAAATTCCACTTGATAAATATGTGTTTAATACTGAAGCACATCCACTACCTATCTTTATACCAAGACGAAAAGTTAGAGGACAAGGATGGAATCGTCAATAAACAAAAAAAAAAGTATTTTTATTTTAACTATATTAGTTTAATTAGATTAACCTATAGATCAAGTATGTTTAAACTATGCTGTAATATAATTATTCATTTGATAGATTTTTTAAATAACATTAATTAAATTACATTCGGGGAGACCAGGGGGGAATGGTAGTTAATCTTTCGGATTTACCATCATCGGTTAATTTATTTTTTTTTTTTTTTTTTTTTTTTATATTATTTTCTTGTTTATTTTAATAATTAATTGGTTTAGCTTTTCAATTAGATATATTACATTATTATACCTAAAGGATTTTAAAATAATATACTGCATTTTTAAAATACCTAAAAAAAAGAAAATCTAATTTTTTTTTTCAATCATAATCGAAATAAAACATTAAAAAAACAAAAAAAAAAGGTAACATGTAAATGAGCGATGACAAAATATTATTTTTTATATAAGTGAAAAAGAAAAGAAAATGTGTGTATATGTATATGAAATAATTTTTTTTTTTTTTAGGAAAAAAAAAAAAAAAAAAAAAAATATATAATAGTAAAATAATAAAAAAGATATCTGATATAAATAAAATGAAAAATATTACTTTTTTTTGTGATTACCTCTATAAGTAATCTTTCAACCTCAAACCTATCTCTATAAGAATATATACTATATATAAATAATATTGTATAATAATAATAAGAATAAATTTTTTTTCTTCATTATTTTTTTTTATTTATGATTCCTCTGTATTATTGCCTATTTATACCGACAATCTTATCTAAACCCCATGTCTCCACAAACTTTTAAAAAAAGCAAATACATTTTTTCAAAAAACAATATATGCTTTTTTTCTTTTTTTTAAAAAAAAGTCAGAATTGTTTTCTTGTCTTGTAAAAACCACCCATATTTAATGTTTGTTCATGTGGTTAAATAAACTACATAATGCTATTATTAAAACAACTTATTACGGTGTATATAAGGGTTTTAAAGATTACAAAAAAAGTAAAGTACAAAGGAACAAAATAAAAAAAAAAAAAAAAAATAAAAAATAAAAAATACAATATCTTATTCTCTTTTTTTGAAGAAAAAAAGAAAAAGAAAAATCTTTGACCATATAAGTTATCCTACATGTTTATATATTATTTTTTTTTAAAAAAAGATCAAAATAATTAGGGGTGTATGTATTTGTGAAATATATAATTATTTCAAATAATTAAAAAAAAAAAAAAAATATCGAATAAATATAATTATAATTTTTTATGTAAACTAAATTAATTACCAAAATCATCATCCGTCCTCATGGTTCATTTAACTCACGTAAAAACATTGTGTCCGATTCATGCGTTCGTGGAGTGAAGTTAACCGGTTGAATTTTCTCCTTGAAATTCCTCGAGGGCTAATTTAATAATAGAATAAAGTTAACATCATTTTTTTTTTCTTTAACTCAACACATCTAACAAAGAAAAACTCATTTCAATACCGAAAGTTTCCATTTTCTAAATATCCAAATTCCAATAGCAGCGGCAACAACGACTGTACCCACAACAATGGCTGCAGTAACAACACTTCCTCCTCCACTAGAATCATCCGCAGGAGCAGCAGTATTCTGATTTGGTTTTTTTGCAGGTGGTTGTGTAATAGGACCAATGGAAGTTGACGTTGACGTAATTGTTATAACATTACCAGGATCGCTTGATGTAATTGTAATGGTACCGCCATCACCGCCTTTTGCTTGTTGAGGTGGGTTCTTGGGTTGGTCAGCATTTTTTGGTTGTCCAGGATCATTTTTTGGAGGATCTGGTTGAGGATTTGGTTGAGGTTGAGGTTGAGGTTGAGGTTGAGGTTGGGGTTGAGGAGGTTGAGGTTGTGGTTGGGGCTGAGGCTGATTATTATCCTATAAATAAATTAATTGATTGATTAGCAATGTCGCCAAAAAAAATTTTTTCTTCAAACTCATCTAAATTTTCTACAAGATTTTTATAAGTTGGTGAATGTTATAATAAATGCCCGAATTAGAACATGATAATTGTTTAATTCAATTAAATAGATATTATTCTAAAACAGATAAGTTTCTAACAAGATGTTCCTCAAGATTAAAAAAAAAAACACAAAACAAAATAAAATAAAATCCAACTTACACCACCTCCGTTATTACCACCACCATTATTGCCACCGTTATTGCCACCATTATTGCCGCCGTTATTTCCACCATTATTGCCACCGTTATTGCCACCATTATTACCGCCATTATCTGGAGGTTGAGTTGGAGGTTGAGCTGGAGGTGGAGTATTACCGCCCTTGCCGTTATCAGCACCACCTGCTGGTGGGGGATTATTAGTGTTATCCCCACCTGCTGGTGGATTCTTTGTAGTATCACCGCCTGCTGGTGGGTTGTTGTCTTTTGGAGCAGTAGGGTCTGTTTTTCCCCCTCCAGCGTTCTTTGCACCGCCTGCTGGTGCTGCTGGTGTTGGTGCTGCTGGTGGTGCTACTTGTGAATTTACATTTGGAATGTGAGAAACAATTATAAGCGACAGACAAATGAGCACAAATAAGAGATAGATGCGTCGTGTTGACGCCATTGTTATGGTATGTGCTGTATAGAGGGGAAGTAAGGAAGGAAGATATTATATTTAATTTTTAAAACGATTTTTTTTTTTTTTTTTTGTTTTTTTAATAATAATAGCAATAAAGGGGAAAAAAAGGAAAAAAAAAGAGTATTGCCGTATATAAGAAAAAATTTTTTTAGTTTAAATCGTCCGTTTTACAGTTAATAGGAAAAAAAAAAGGCTATAGACAAATATGGTTGTACACTATGCAATGAAATATTATTTTGTCGCACCTTTAATAAATTGTTATATATTGATCTTTTTTTCCATTTGTATAATGCAAACATTCAATTATGTACATCGAAAAAGGTGAAGTAGATGACGTAAAAATTTTCGGTGATAAATTCTGGTAAGATTTTTAATTTTGGCTTTTAGTCAATTTTTGGGCGTGGGATAGATAAGGATAATTTAAGGTTGCACGATGCATGAAAAGGTTAGAATTTCTTTTGTTTCCTTTATATAAACCAACCAATTGCGCCAACAGATGGTCAAGTCAGAAAATAAAAGATTTTTTCTTCTTTAAGATATTACACAAAAGTTCGAAACGATTGATAAACAAAAACAAATTGAAAAAAAATCATAAATGCTTAATTTGATTGTCGGAGAAATCAAGTCTTTCCGAATAAAATACTAAAATGATAATCTTTTATTCAATATATCAGGTATCTTTTTGTGTGAGTTTTGAAACTTTTTCCCATAGAAATGTTTTTTTTCTAAATTTCCATAAAAAGAAAGATTCTTGCACATTTGTAATACAATTTTAAAAATAATATAAATTAAGTGTTACTTAAAATTAAATTTAGAAAAAATAAATTGCGTATTAACTTTTATAACAAATAGTACGACAATAACCAGGGAGTGATAGGAAATGATTAACCATTGATCACAATATCTAAACCAATTTTAGTTGTAATAATCTTGAATTTTATGTATAATTAATAATGATTATTCCCCCAAGAAAATCTTTCTTTAAAATCAATTTTGAAACATAATTAATATTACTTTTCAGGAAGATCTATAATAACAGAAAGAAATAAAAAAAAAAATACCTTAATTTTTGCGAATGAGCGTTAATCCATCAAATACAGGTAATAATAATTGCGTGGTTCTCGGATCTTTGCTAACGTGTTCATTAAATTGATACAATGGTTTAGCAATACGTTTGTACACTTCTTTTGGTATATAATTTTCACTTGATTCCGGTGCGTTTGGGTCATAATTAGGTACTCTTTGCACATATCCACTAAATAGCACTATAGAAATAAATTTATTTTCTAATTATTATTGTTCTTTTTTTTTATTATGTCTTAAAAAAGCAAGTCAGAATAATCATACCATTATCGGCTAAAATCAATCCTTTTTCGGCGAGAAGATTACGTTCGAGAATTGTTTCATAATAATTGACGTACCCAGGTTTATCCGCATCTAATAATTATAAATATATGCCGAATTTAATGATTTTAACAAAGAAAAAGAGATTTTACGATATTTGATTGGTTTACCAATATAGATTAGGTCAAAAACGGTAGACTTATCAAATTCTCGTAATCTGCAAAAAAAAAAAAATCATGTGAATTAACGAATCAAAAAAATATGATCGCTAGATTGCATGAACAATTAATAAATTACTAACGTATCCAGAGCATTGCCAACTTTAATCTCAATTAATTCATCCATACCAGCTTCTTTCACATTCTGCAAGGCAACATTTGCATACTTTTGATCCCTCTCACAAGTTATAACTTTAGTATTTGGACCATTTTCTTTAATACCTTCTGCAAAACATAACGCTGAATAGCCTGTAAAACAGCCTATTTCTAGTACTTTTTTTGCATTCATTGCTTTACATAGAAAGGTTAATAAAGATCCTTGTAATGCTGATCCTATCATTATTGTTTCAGATTCGTCAAATTCTTTAAAAGTTCTATCCTGAACTTTTTGTAAGTGAGTGGGTTGTACAGTAGAAAATGCTCCGCAATAAGAGCTTGCTCCGCGATAGGAGTCTGATCTAAGAGATAGGAATTGGTCACTTGAATAACGTTGCGGAGTATTATGAAAAGGTGCATGTTGTTGCTGTGAGAACTTAAATTGAGCAACCTTTGAAAATGAAATAATCCGGAAATTGGATATCAAAGTTCTCGAAATTTTATGAAGAGACATTTTTTTCTTTATTTTTTTTTTTTTTTTTTCAAAAAAAGACCATTTATATATACAAAAAAATTACTTATAACAATTAAGGTAGTACCAAAACTATGATTTGTAGATCAATCTATATATAGCTTCCTAATAGATTTTTTACATACTAAATTAAACTAAATTTGTTAGTACCCTACTAATTTTGTTAATATCATACTAATTTTGTTAATATCCTACAACAACCATTAATCCATAACCAACCGTAATAACGCAAAGCATTGCAAGAACTGATCCTGGAATACCTGATTTTATAAAATCAGTTGTTGACAAATATCTTACTCCCATTTCGTCTTCCATCATAATCGCATTCATATTTGGGAATCCCGAGACTGGTAAACCCATGGCTGCTGAACACATGAATGCTGATCCCTGTAATATGCAATTCAGATTTATTGTTATTTATTTATTGCATTTTTTTTTTTTTAGAATCACTTAAATGATACTAACCATAACAAGTAGATTTGGATGTGGATCACTTAATCGTTCGCCGACCTTAGCAACAATAGGTAGAATAATTAAAGCACCAACGGTATGGCTAATAAATGTTGCTACTACAAGTACAAGTAAGGAGAATATTACTAAAACGTGCCATGGATGTAGATCACCAATTTCGTTTTGTATATTTTTGGCAATTGTGTGTAATAGCCCTGAACTATGTACAGCCCTACCAAGAGCTATGCCACCCATAGCAAGTATAATTACGGTCCATAAGAAATTGTTGAAATCTTCTTTAGTGAGTATACCTGTACCAAAGAATAGAACCAATGGCACGATAGCAATGATTCCCATATCACCGATAAAATATTCTAACTTTTTTTCTATACACCAAAGGAAAATAGTGACTAGTGTTACTGTGATTACAAATATTTGAGTACCGGTCAAAGGATCTTTAGAAGATCTGATTGGATGGATCATTAAAGAACTTTTCCTTTGCTCATAATTCCAAAGAAGTAAGATCCATAACAAAATATCAACAATGATACACAAAGGAATTGCTATGAAAAACCATTGACCCCATGTTGGATATGGATCCATATTTTCAATTGCGATAATGTTTTGAGGCGATGATATTGGAGAAGCCATTCCTCCGACGTTTGAAGCTAATGCAATTCCAAGAATTAGACAACGTCCGAAAGGACTATTAGGTGGTAAGTTTCTAAGGATCGGCTATTTAAATGATTCGTAATTAATTTTAGAAAAAAAAATATGTATCTACTAAATAAGAATAGATTTACTTTTATAACAACATACTTGAATAATTGAAAGACACAATACTGGCGCAGCAACATTACTTATCCACATACTTGCAAAAGTTGCGACGAACATATTTGCCAATAGCACAAAACTAGGCTTTGTTCCAGCTTTAGACAATACGTAAGTTGCCATCATTTTAGCAATATGATATTTGCTTAATGCGCCAGCGATAGCAAAACCTCCCAAAAGTAACATAATAACTGGTGAAAACATGGCTTGAAATATAGTTTTTGTCGCATCATGTGCTGAAAGACGTTCATCACCATCACGTAAAACTCGTAAACAAACAACCAACAAAGGAACTAAAAGTGAAGTAACAAAAAGTGGTATGACCTGTGATAGTTCACATTAATAGTAAGCAAATAATAATAATCAATAATAACAATTAATAAGAATAATTTCAAGATTTTGCTATAAAATTTTTACCTCAGTTGCCCATAATAAACTTGCAAATGCCAATAATGCAAAACAATTATTCTCTTCTACTCCTTTGAACAAACGAACATTCAGTAGGAAGTAGAACACTCCAATAAATAATATTATAAGAAACAAGTTCTTCCAGAAAGTGTTTGATACATTAACCTCACCAAAAGGTGTTGTAATATTGGAACTTTTACCTACCGAATGATCTACAGTAACTGGATCTTTTATTCCTACAGCATGGGATTTTCTTTCTAAACCAATAATATCCCTCCAAATAGTATTTCTTTCCCAAACTATGAACTCTCTCAAATGAGTTTTAAGTTCCCTAATAGCAATGTCCATATTAGCATTAGTACACAAATTTGCATAAATTTCCTGAACTTTGGAAATTTTTTCCTCAATCTTTTGACGAGTAGACTGTCTAAATGGATAAGATTCTGACACAACATTATTAAGATATTGTGATTTGAGCTTCAAATTACTATTAGTTATTTTGTCATATTTTTTCAAGATTTTTGAAAATCCTGTATAATTAAGAGAAACAAATGACTTAAATTCTGATAACCAAACGAAAAGTTCAATCGTGCGTTTCTTTAAACGTATTCTCTGCTCCTCAAGTGACGATGGAGTCCATAAATATGAAAATCGGTTCTCCACCACATCAGTATCGGTTGAATGTCTTGCACCATCCGTTTGATGCGAATGAATAGGTTCATCATCATCATCATCACTGCTCGCGAATGACACAGCGGCATCAGAGGTAGACCTATTTCTTCTCGATTGAGGAGGATTAGAATTTCTTCTACGTGAATATGATCCATCTCCAGACTGAAAAGATCTGCTCAAAGCTAAAGTATTACTGCGAATGCTTATATTATCTTCAAGATTTTCAAATACAGCGACGTCAGAAATTAAAGTATTGACTTCTTCAAACAATTCTTTTTCTTTATTCAAATAAAAAGTGTTGATTTTTGAGAGTTCTTTATCAAGTGCAGGTATAAATATATTATTTGCACGAGTCTTAGCTAACAATGGAGACTCTTCGGTCTCCGAATTCGCTGCTTCAGTATCATTTAGAAGAGCATTTGAATTCGAAAATATCTCTCTTTCGATTTGATAAATAAGTTTTTTGAGATTTGAATATCTGATTAGATCACAAGTTATGATTAAGGATCAACATTTTGTGTAATAACGTGAATAATGAGAAATCAGTTAATCGAGTAAATCGAAACCAATATAAAAATTTCAAGAACAACGACAATAACAACCAACAGAAAAAAAAGACTAAAAAAAAAAAAAATAATAAAAGGATACGCAATGTAATGGACAGCCCAGTCAGGGACAGAATTAAATTGAATCGAGTGCGAAAATTTCATGATTATGAGTTAACCCCTTTAAAGCAAATAATTTAAAATTAAATGCTTTTCAAATTTTTTGTAGTAACTCGATTGGTTTATATAAGAAAATTATATGGGGGGGGCGTTAATTTACACATCTATCTACTTGTGGTAAGTGAAAAAAAGATTTTTTTTTATTCCCGATTTTGATTTTGAAAGGGCAAATATCTTCAGATAAGCAAAATTAAAAGGAAAGCAATAACTATTGGATGAAATTTGATTGCCGATCAGACGAATATAAGAATGTAATACCAGTTTGTCATATGGCGAACAGTACAAAAAGTAAAATTGACGTGAGAAAAACCAATTGAAGCTTCACGTTTCAAAATAATTAATTAAAATAAGCTTCAAAATAATTAGATAAAGACCGCAGCCACGTGTAACGAATACACAATTATAATTATTCAAAAAATTTTTTTCTATCAAATTTCGTTACTTTAAGAGAAAGAAAAAAATTTTTTTTTACCCAATTATAATTCTTCTTCCCAATTCGTGTTAATTATGATTTGAATTTCAAAAGAATATCCGGAAATCATATGCCATTTTATATCACATGCCAACATCCGCATTATAAACGATACAAAATGGTAATGAAAAATTAATAATTCGGAAAAAACATGACATTCTTAAATTCTAATTCCTGTAATGTACTTGAAATATTCCTTTAAAAAAATCCCGTTGTGTTTCGGATTAAAGAACGAAAAAATATGCTAAAAATCAAGTGATTGGTGTTACAATGTAATTCAACTCATATGATGAAATGTTGGCGTGTTGGCTAAAATGCAGCTGATGGTTGAGCGTTATTTTTTTTCAACACTTTACGGTTAAAAAAAAAAAAAGTCTAAAATGGGACTGAAAAGAATCGCCTTTATATTTATAATTTCGTTATTGATTTCAATCACATTTGGTCAATTATTAGTACCAGAATTTCCTTGTAGAAATATGAATAACGATGAAAGAAATAAATTTAATATGCAAGATAATGACGAAGTGTCAATCCTTACAGGACCTTCTACTATAGATGATTTAATACCCCAAGAAAGGGATTTGACAATTTTCGTAGACGTATTGAGAAAGTTTGCAGATACTGTAAGTGACATATTCACAAAAAATTTTTTTTTTTTTTTTTCTACCAAAATTTTAAAATAAAACTAACATCATTTTTGTATTAAAAAAAAAAAGTCTGATTTGATTGCAAATCTGACTGTATCGCTCACTATATTTGCACCTACAAATTCTGCTTTTCGTAAATTAACTCGTAAACCAAGTCAAGTTAAAGATAGCTCAGAAGATCCAACAGAAAAATTACATCAATTTGCTTTAGGACATATTGTTCCTAAAGCTTATTCAACGCTTCCAGATGGGGAAGAAATAGATACTTTAAAAAGCAAAACAAAAATTAAAGTAACAAAAAATAAGGATGGCACTTTCAAATTAAATGGAAAAGTAAATATTATTTCAGATTTAAAAGCTGCAAATGGAATCATTTATAAAATTGATAATGTTCTAGTGGGGGAATAATTCGGTAGTATATCCTTTTAATTATGCTTAGTAATATTGGAATAATATTTAATTTGAATCTGATGGGCGAGAAAATACACATTTTAATAATAAGATTTTTCCATAAGGAAAAATTATTCAATATTTTATATATCTTATATATTTATCATACATTATTATATATCAGCACAATATTGAGGTGTCATAAATAAATTTATGACTTGAAAAAAAAAAAAATTATTTTATTGTTCTATTTATTATATATAAATCAAGTGTAACGGAATAATGAGATAGAGTCTAAGTTTTAAAGTTGAGTGAAAGACGATTAAGAATTACCCAAGACACGAAAAATATTTAAGCTAACAGTAGAATGTTGAGCTTGGATTTATTAGGACATGTGACACTTGATTCATTTATTCAACTTTATGGCTCGTGTTTACACAAATCCGGGAGATTCGTCAAATTAGAATAATTAATTAAAGGGTATTAGATAATCTGTTTAAACACGTTCGCAAAATAGGATCAGTTATCGGTCCCACCGAAATACGTATTAATATTGCAAAAATCATTCAAACTGAACAAATCTTCGATTATCAATTATAATATTTAATAAAAAGTAATTTTTTTAATATTTACAAATTGTTATTCTAATATAAAATATGGAATTCAAAAGGTATACTTTAATGCAGCATCACAAAAGTATTACAATCGTCCAATTGATGATGATGATATTGCCTGATAATACCGTCAGAAATAAATTTATAATATTTCTATTATATCTTTTCTATTCCATAAAACAGCTAATTACAAAAAATTATATATTATATTAAATTAATTAATGCATTATATGTTCACATTATACACATTTTTTTTTTTAAAAAAAAAAAAAAACAATGATAACGTACCAATATCTTTTGCTGTCTTACCATGATTATCTTTAATATCTATATTAGCGTGACATACATTAATCAAATATTTAACAATATCAACATGTCCTTCCTTAGCAGCATGATGTAATGAAGTAAATTTGTCCCAACTGTCTTGTACATCAATATTAGCACCTCTTTCAAATAATAATTCTAACATTTCTTTATTCCCTATGATAGCTGCATGATGAATAGCTTCTCTACCGAGTTTATCTTTATGATCAATTTTAACATTATATTCATCAATTAATTTTTTTACAATTTGTACATTTCCACAAATTACAAAATTTTGTAATAAGTTTGTTCCCCCATTATCACTTGAATTTAATAAATATTGTTTTGTTTCTTCGTTAGATGCTAATGAAAGTAGTTGAAAAACTATATCAGGATGATTACACAATGCTGCTGTATGAATAGGTAATCTTCCCGATTTACTTGGTGTTAACGATAAAGTAGGCGATATATTATGTAGATAAATCACAACATCCAAATGACCTAAAGAAGAAGAATGACGATTAGGATTATAATTGAAAACTTCTGGGTGATGTTATGACTGTTTTTTATTTTTTCTTTACCTTCTTTCGCAGCAAGATGGAGACTACTCCAACCATCTTTATTTAAGAAATTCACATTAGCCCCATGTTTAATTAATTCTTTTACTATATTAAGATCACCTTTCATTGCTATAAGAAAATAAAATAAATAAATACATTTCCTGATTTTTTTTTTTTTAAAAAAAAAAAAAGAACTTACAAGAGATCATTAATGAAGTCCAATCGCCACGTTTCATACAATTAACATCAACATTTTGTTCACATAAATATTTTACACATTCATAATCGTCAATTGCTTCATGGAGCGGCTGCCGACCTATTTTAACATATCTTTATTATTTTATTTATGAAAGGAATTAAAAATTTTTCATGACAAAAAAGCATTAAAACTATAAGGAAAAGATTAAAAAGTAAATTACCGTGAATATTAACTGCCATGGCATTACCACCCATATCTTCAATTAAAAAAGATAAAATATTTCTCTTGTGAGAACGAGCAGCAAAATGTACAAGTGTATCACCATGTATATCTGAAGTATTTATTATTTTACGTGCTTCTTCGATAGGAATAGCGGTCAAATAGTTACAAAGTGAGGATAAATCCCCTCTTTGAACATATTTTATAAGAGAGGACATATTTAATAACAGATAAGTGATTTTCTGTTCTGCAAAATAACCATCATTTTCACATGACATCTAAAATACTTGGCGTTCGGATCAGCAAAAAGGGTTCAAGAATATAGGATCAAAAAGTCAATGCTCCATAATTTAAGTGGCGTATTAAATTCCATTCATATGTTCACAGCTGTATAAATTAGAATTCGAAATTCATTTAAGTAAATTTGTAAAATTTAGAACTCTATTAAAATTAAAATTTGACATATTTGTTTGACATCCATCTCATTTTCCCGATGTTAACGATGCTAAAGACTAGGGACGATCCGATGATCTAAAATCTTGATCTGATAAGAAAATGGGGTTAATGTTCCAGAATTTTTGTGATTATAGATGCCTATTTAATATAAACGTAACTTTGGTTTATCGCGTGAATTCTGTGTGGATTTCTATAATAAGATTATGTACGTTATGTACCCGGTTAGAACTATCAATAAAAGACCTAAATTGTTAATTCATAAGTATGTGGCATTATTTATAAACGTTGTATCCATCAATATAAATAATTAAAGAAATTTTTCTCATTTGTAACATTCTTTCTTAAAATGTTACTTATCCGAAATTTTAAGAATTATATATTGTATATTACCCACTTTGATTAAGATTTACGTCAGATAAGCTACTTTTATACGTAGATTCTAACTCCGACTTCCGATGTTTTTAAATGCTTTATTAGGTATCTAAAAACAAGTTTTTTATAAATTCAATTTTATTTAAATACTTTCAAAAAAAAAAAAGATATTTTTATTGGCAAAAAAAAAATATTTTTCTTTTTTTTTTTAAAAAAAAAAATTAAAAATCACATCATGCTATATATTTATTATATAATATAAATAATTAAATTAAATATCTCCTCATCTGTTTAAATATTACTATTATAAAAATCCCTTGCTTTTTAAAGTTTAGATTTATTCCTTGGCTTTTGTTTCCAAAAATCTAAACCTTTTTTTGTTAGAATTAAAAACGCGACGTTTTGGTTCGCCATCTTCCTTAAATTTATTTATCTCAAGACCTTTTTTTATTCATTGTCGCAATGTTTTGGTGACACCTTGCAGGTCCAATTGATCATTCCATATGCTGCACAACTTTCCCCTCTTATACATTTTTGTATTTTATTGTATTTTTAATTTTTTTTTTTTTCAATACGGCGGGTTCAAAAATTATAAATATATTTTAAAATAGAAAATTCTAATATAGCCGATTTCATCGGAATTATTTTAAATAAGGTAAATTAAATAATTTAATGATGTTATACCGAAAACTTTTTTTTAAAATTAAAGATGAGCTAAGGAATTTTCTATTTTTAATATTTCTAATTAAGGTAGACTTTCATTTTTATATTAAAACCCCTGTTCCTTTCTGAATGAAATTTTAATTCAAATATTTTATTGTTTTTTTTTTTTTTCCTTGGTGAAAAAAAGACAAATAATAATAAACGATTAGATAGACATGGAAGATTCTATGAAAGAGTATGATCATTCATTGTCAAGTACAATTAGTCAATCATTACGCCAAGAATTTTCAAGTCACCAAGTCCCGATTACTAAATATCTTGGCAAAACTAGTTCATTAGACAATAATGGTTTCACTATGGAGGTTGTAGATGAAATGTATAAAAATCCAAAAAATGATCCAAAGATTAGCATAGAATCTTTAGATTTAGTGGATTCTTTATATGCTCAGAAAATTTTTAATATGAAAAATAATAATAATGAGAAAGAACCAAAAGAATCAAATAATTGTATAACACCGAACACTACGGAAATGAGATTGTGTCACGTGATGAAAAAAATTAGAACATTAATATACGGACAATGTTCTGAAATTTCACATCGTGAGATTCTTATATTACCAGAACGTAAGGAACCTCTTTTAGATTCGAGAACGAATAAACCTTTTATCAATAATTCGATCACAACTTCACGTTACACATTTTATAATTTCCTTCCAAAACAACTTTATGCTCAATTTTCGAAAATCGCCAATCTTTATTTCTTATTCGTCGCTGTTATACAAACAATTCCTGGTTGGTCTCCTACTGGTCAATTTACGACTTTGATCCCTTTATTAAGTTTTATGTCAATATCTATAGCTCATGAAGGATTTGATGATATTCGAAGGCATAAACATGATAAAGTTGAGAATAACAAAGAATGTTTATCGTTACAAGTATATCGTTCAAATGGTGTTTCATCTCAACGAATTGGTTTATGGAGAAAAACAAAATGGAAGAATTTACAGGTTGGAGATATTGTTTCAATAAAAGCTCAAGAATGGATTCCGGCAGATTTATTATTGTTACATTCAAAAGGAGAAGAAGGAATATGTTATGTTGAAACTGCAGCATTAGATGGTGAAACTAACCTTAAACAACGACAAGCATTGGAAAAAACAAATTCATTATTAACTTCATCTGAGGCTCTTGTTAATTTTTCTGGTATAAATTACATACATTTATATATATGTATTTATCCTTACATAATTTTAATATTTAATTTTTTTTTGATTATCAAATTATTAAATAGGAAATATCAAAACCGAAAATCCAAATCAAGATTTATATAATTTTGAAGGATCAATTGAATTTAATGATGAAAAGTATCCATTAACTAATGATCAAATCTTATTAAGAGGTACAATATTGCGTAATACACCAGAGATTTATGGGATGGTTATCTTTACAGGGAAGGAAACAAAATTACGAATGAATGCGACAAAAAATATTCGTACTAAAGCTCCTAGCATACAAAAACATATGAATCGTGTTGTCCTGATAGTATTCTGTTTTGTAATAGCTTTGGCTACAATTTACACCACTTTATCTCATTATTGGACTAAAAATGCAACAGGAAAATTTTGGTATTTAGGACATCATTTAAAACATAACTTTGTTTCCACATTTTTCGCTTATATAATCCTTTTTAATACCATGATCCCAATATCTTTATATGTTACTATGGAAATTATTAAATTAGCTCAAGTTTATTTCATTAATCACGATTTGGATATGTATCATGAAGAGACTGATACACCTGCTGAGGCTCATACATCTACAATTAATGAGGAATTGGGCCAAGTTAATTATTTATTTTCTGATAAGACGGGTACTTTAACAGATAATATTATGTTATTTAGAAAATTAAGCGTTGGCGGTAGATCATTTTTACATGATTTGAGTATTCGTAAATTTCAAGATGATGAATTATTATTAAAACTTCAAAAACATCGAAATCGAATAACTTCGACATCAGGAAATAGATATTCACTTACATCATTAAGAAGGGCTAATAGTCATAATAATCAAACAGGACGTGTTTCGAATGAGATTATTGAAGAGCAAAGTATTCAAATTGAATCATTATGTAGAACGAATTCTGTTGCTAGTACTTTTTCAATGATTGCTCCTCGTTCATCAACGACTAGTAGATGTAATTCATTTACATCCATGAATTCTCAAAAACCAATATCAAAACGAACGATACGATCTACGCTTGATTTATTGACTATAATTAAACATCAATATAATACTCCTTTTGGAGAAAGAGCGAGATTTTTTTTGCTCGCCATGGCTCTATGTCATACGTGCGTCCCTGAAATTGATTTAGATTCTCAAGAAATTTTCTATCAATCCGCGTCTCCAGATGAATTTGCTATAGTTACTGCAGCAAAAGAATTAGGTTATATAGTTTCAAATCGTTCTATGGGTGTTGTTTCTCTTCGAGTTTTTAATAATGGATCTGATGGTTTAAAAGTTCCCAATGAAGATAATGTGTCATACGAGGATTATAAGATTTTGAATGTAATCGAATTTTCAAGTAAACGAAAGAGAATGTCTATTATTTATCGATTACCTGATGGAAGGATATGTTTGTTATGTAAAGGAGCTGATACTGTTATACTTGATAGATTAAGACATCCTCAAACAAAAATGATGACGGATAAAAGATTTTTTATTGAAAATACGAATCAAAATCATGTGAAAGATTTGTTTTCGATTCGTGATGATAAATGGCTTTATAGTAGAACCATTCAACATATCCAAGAATTTTCAACGGAAGGTCTTAGAACTTTGCTTTATGGACATAAATTTATTGAAGAAGATGAATATGCAACATGGAATAAATTATATCAAACGGCATCTACTTCATTAATTGATAGGCAAAAATCACTTGAAGATGTTGCAGAATTGATTGAACGCGATTTAGAAATTACAGGGGCAACAGCGATTGAAGATAAATTACAAAACGGAGTACCTGAAACGATTGATAATTTGCGTAGAGCGGGAATTAAAATTTGGATGTTAACAGGGGATAAACGTGAGACTGCGATTAACATAGGATATTCATGTTCTTTAATAAAAGAATATTCGACCATAATTATTGTGGATTCGACCGTTGATTTAAAAAAAAATTTACAAAGTTCTTTAAAAAGAGTTCATAGAGGTAAATTAAATCACGCGGTAGCAATTATAGATGGAACTACTTTAATGACTATTGAACAAAATCCAGAAATTATGGACTTATTTATTAATTTAGGTGTTTTATGTGAAGCAGTTATTTGCTGTCGTGCAAGTCCATGCCAAAAAGCTCTTGTAGTTCGTAAAATAAGAGAAAAATTAACTAACGCTGTTACATTAGCGATAGGAGATGGAGCTAATGATATTGCGATGATTCAAGAGGCACATGTTGGAATTGGTATAATGGGTCGAGAAGGTTTACAAGCTGCTAGAACAAGTGATTATTCAATAGCACAATTTCGATATTTAATGACATTATTATTTGTTCATGGACGATGGTCTTACGTTCGAGTTTCAAAATTTGTTCTTGGAACTTTTTATAAATGTATATGTTTTTATATTACACAAGGTATCTTCCAATTTTTCACTGGATATTCTGAAACAAGTTTATATGAACATTGGACACTTGCAGCGTATAATACATTATTTTCATCATTACCAGTGTTAATTGTTGGTATATTTGAAAAAGATTTGAATAAAAAAACATTAATTGGAGTTCCAGAATTATATCGTACGATGGGACAATTAGACTCAGCGTTTAATTTAAGAATCTTTTTCTCATGGGTATGTGCTGGAATTTATCATGCGTTAGTAATAGTTTTAATACCATTTTGTTTACATGAAATTATAGTGGATTACGAATTAAGAACAATTGGATCTCCTCATCTTTATGAATTAGGGATGACAGTATATACGTGCGTTGTATTTGTTGTAACATTTAAGATCGCATATTTAGAATGTCATAATTGGACTTTTTTTACACATCTTGCCTCATTTTCAACATTACTTGGTTGGTTCTTATTTCAAATCTTTTATAATTATTTTTATCCTAATAATGAAGTTAGAGGTGTATTTTCAAAAGTTGGAATTAAATATGAATATTGGCTTACCGTCTTAATAACCGTTAGTATAGCTTTAATACCTAATTATATAGTAAAAATAATAAAGAGTATCGTGTTACCTAACGATGTGGATATATATCAACAAATTGAAAAAGATGAAAAATCATTAAATCAAATTATTGAGGAAGGACATGAAAATGAAAGAAGATTAATAGGAAGAAAAAAAGTGTTTAATAATGATGATGATAAAATAGAAGATTTTAAAAATATTGATGTTAAAATTATTGAAAATGCTGATGTTACTAATAATTTTGATGGAAATAATAATAATAATGATAATGATAATGATAATGATAATGAATCAAATAATGTCGATAATATTGGTAATACCAATACTGATCAAATCAAAGAAAATGAAAATACGAATACGGGATCTCAAGAATCATCACAAAATCAACAAAATTTATAACAAATATGACAAAAAAAAATAATCATCAATTTTTTTCTTTACACGGTTTTGACAAAAAATTTAATTTATAGCTTTCCCCCCACTCTTTTATACAATTATTTTCAACAAACAATCACAAAATAATTTTAAAATAATCTCATATTTAATATATATAAAAAACATTTTCTTTTTTTGTAGATAGTAATAGAATTTAACGAATTTTTTTCACATCTTGTAAATTTTTATCAATAAAAATAATAGACGTAAATACGTACGTTTTATTATACGTATGTTTCTGTCAGTACTTATATAAATATTTCCGACATACTGATCTGTTGATAATCAAATAATTAGGTCCGTCCAATCAAATAACGAGAATACTAATTATAAATACTTTACTACATAAATTCTTAAATTTTACACGCTGTTTCTTCTTTCAAAGTAAAATGTCGTCGTCATTAGTTGTATATACAAAAAGTTTATTGGTTGGAGGTTTTATTATCGGACTAGGATATGGATTAATGAAAATTACAACACCAAATACAGAAGATTGGTACGCGGTAAGAGATTAAATTCATTAAATTCATTTTTTTTTTTTTTTTTTTTTTTTGGTAATTATAAATAGTTAAAAAAAATTTTTTATCTTTTATTATTAATATTGTTAAAGAAATTATCACCTGATCTTAAAGAACAAATTAATTCTCCTGAAACTCGTAAAAAGAATGAATTAATAATGGAAGTATTAAGAAGAACTGCCAAGTCCGATAAACCAGGTTAATTATTTATCAAATTTTATTATATAATATTTATTTATTTATTATTTTATTATTATTATTTTCAGAAGTCACTAATATAAAATTTTATATTTTAAAAAAAAAATTAGTATATGATCCTAGACAAATAATGGAAGAGATTAAAAAAGAGGAAGAAATGAAAAAAAGATAAGAAGTTTTGATAAATATGATTTTTAAAATTTAATTATTATTTAATATTCTAGAATATTTATTGTAACAAAATAACATAATGAATAATTCATTCTATAGAATGTTTATTATAACAAAATAACTTAATGAATAATTCATTCTATTTGTCATTCATTTGAGAATTTAGGCGTAAGGTTATTGGAGATGATAAATGTTTGTCGATATCTGGAATTTTCCTAATTACCATGAACGACGATAAAAACTATTATAGTCAATTTTCTTCCTATATTATAACCATTTAACATTAGCAACAATAGAATTAACATTTTTATCAAACCAATCCTTTTCACTAATAGTCATTGTAAAATCACTTCTAATTTGTTTTTTAATACTATTTCTATATAACCAAAATATAGGGAAAAAAATTATCCAAAGACAAGTTATAATGCATAGTATTTTTGTCCAAATATTTCTAGCAAATCTAGCGAATTTATGATCAGATTCTACGTGTACGATATGATTACGTAGTGGAAATGTTACACGTAAATTATTACGATATCCTTGTTGTCTTATCACTGTCGATATAGCTTTTGTTAAAGATTCATAATCCCAGATTACAACCTATATATTCAACGTATACGTTTTAGTTTCTTTTTTTTTTTGTAAAAAATAAAAAAATAATGTTTAAAATTTTCATACCTTTTTCATTTCAATATTTTTTAATGTGCTTTCATTTTTAACATAGTCGCTTAATAATTCCAGAACTTCTTTTTGATTATTGTTTTTTGATATAGTACGAATTATACCATTAATTGAAACATATTCGGTCAAATCGAAAGTAAAATTAAAATCTGTTCTTTCAACAGTTCTTGATTGATAATGAACTGTTCTATTGCCTTCAGAGTCTGTACTCGTATAACTGTCATCAACAGTTTCTGTATGATAACCTAGAGAATAATTAATGAAATTATTATATACATAATAATGTTCTACGCTTCACTCCAGACAATAAAAATATTGTTCATAATTACCATGAATTTTAATTGCCATTTCAGGTTTATCATTATGTTCCATAAAAAATCTTAATAAAGATTCAGGCTCACTATTTAATTTAGGATCATG